>OVAN01013911.1:0-12459 GCA_900406275.1 Anastatica hierochuntica | reverse complement strand
TTCTTAATTGCTTTCCCTTAAACAATCTATAATCCTGATGAAATGAATTCCTTGAGAACACCCTACNCCCTTAAACAATCTATAATCCTGATGAAATGAATTCCTTGAGAACACCCTACGCCTAGCGTCTTCCCCAAATTATTTTACAACTCTTGCTTACATTGCTTTCTTTCTTGTTTGCGAATTTAGTTTCCTTTTACCAAACTTTCTTTTCCGTCTTAGCCCGTAATTGATCTAAAAGTTCTTAGCACACTTTGGTTTTAGTGGATTCGATACCCGAACCACTACAACGTACTTAACTGTACGCTTGCAGTGATTTCTTGGGTGAAAACCTGAGCCATCAGTACTTATTCAGGATATTAAGGATATTAACTTGGATCCTAGGAAATCATCAAGGGCAAGGTGTAGTAAGAGCCTCGAAAAAAATAAAGGGAATAAATATTAGGAAGATGAATATGATGTTAATGGTATCGCCTAAAAAGCGTTTGGATACTCGTGGAAAATATGTAAAGAGTTCTCTAGTTTCTAATATGAATTCATCTCATATTTTAGGACTGAAGAAGGTGGTCATGGAGACTAAGGGAGGCACTAAGGCCATGGTGTCATTCAAGATTACAAATCAAGGGATGGTGGCTCCCCCTGAAACCACTAGCTCATCCGTGAAGATTCTAAGTTGGAATTGTCAAGGCTTAGGAAGCGACTTGACATCGAATACTTTAAGAGATCTTTGGAATACATTAGACCGGATATTGTATTTCTTTTGGAAACTAAACAATGTTCTTTTAATTTAAAAAAATCTCAATTAAGTTTTGGATTTAATAATTTGTTAACGGTGGATCCGTTAGGATCAAGTGGTGGACTTACAATAATGAAATAAAACTAGATATTTTGTTCTCTAGTAACTGCATTATTGATGCTAACGCTTCGTTTTATGACATTAAAGTTTCTATTTTGTTTGTATATGGTGAACCTGTCTCTGCGTATCGGTACAAAGTATGGGACAAATTAATAGAAATAGGAATGCAAAGGTCGAAACCTTGGTTATTAATAGGGGATTTAAATGAATTAGCCGGTAATTATGAGAAGAAGGAAGGGCATATGCGATCCAATGCTTCTTTTGTCCCTTTTAACCACATGGTAAGTCATTGCGGAATGACATAATTCCTGTGTGCGGGGGAGCAACTTTCATGGAAAGGTACACGGAATAAACAAAATGTCCACTGTAAATTGGATAGAGCGGTAGATAACAAGGACTGAGATAATGTTTTTGGACATTCCAAAGTGGAATATTTGGCAAGGATATGATCATATCCCCGCCCAATATTATTAAAATTTAACTATAAAGAGGAAAAGTATTACAAAAATTTTCGGTTCGACAAAAGATGGGTAGGGAAGGACGGCTTTGTTGAGGCCATCGCCACGGGTTGGCAACATACAAGGAATTTTAGGGAACAAGTTTTCGTGGAAAAACTAAAAAACTGTAGAAATTCAATCTCATGGTGGAGGAAAAATAATATACCACCAGGGAAAGAGAATATAGAGGTTTTGAAAGTCAAGTTGGAAGAAGCTCAGAATGATGATTCAGTATCACAAGATACAATCATCGCTATTAAGAAACAACTTCAAGAAGCTTATAAAGAAGAAGAAATATATCGGAAACATAAAAGCAAGAACCTATGGTTAAAAGAATGGGACATGAACACAAAACTTTTTCATGCTTCAATGAAACAAAGGCAGGAACGAAATCGTATTTCGGGACTTTTCGATTCCCATGATACATGGGAGGAATCGCCGAAAAAGGTGGAAAATATAGCGACAACATATTTTTCAAGATCTACCCAATTATGTCATATCATGTTTTAAGCTCCCCAAAGGCTTAACTTTAAAGTTGCCAATTTTACAAGAATTTATGGATCAAGAGGACGTCGAGCTCATTGGGGGTATCCAACCGAGTCAGATTACTTTCTATGACGGTAGGATATGGCATTACAAAAAATCGGGTCAATACACAGTTAGATCGGGGTATAGGCTACTTAACACAGTGGAAATAAATCGGATGAATAACGATGGTTGAGGTCCAAGCCTGGAGGCCCTGAAAGCATTTACTTGGAAAATAAAATGTCCGCTCAAAATACAACACTTTCTCTGGGAAATCATTACAGGAAATATAGCGGTGGTAAGGAATTTAAATGATAAAGGGGTGCAATGTGATTTAACATGTCAACGTTGTGGCAAAGCTAAGGAATCAATCAATTATGTTTACTTTGAATGTGATTTGATTAGGCAGATTTGAAATTCCTTTCGTAACCCGACGAAACTAGAGGACTTTCCAACATGTTCACCGTATACTAATCTGGATTACCTATTCTGGCGAAGTCCCACGAGAAACCAAAACAGGAAATCTGATATATTCCCTTGGATATTGTGGCTTATTTGGAAAGCCCGAAATCATATGGTGTTTCAAGGTGTTCAGCTTGTAGCTGCGGATATTCTAAAAAATGCAGAGACTGACTTGAAAGTTTGGGCAGAGGCTCAAGTACAACCAAACCCGGTTGAAGAGCAGATATGTACTGAGAATACACGATATGATGGATTAATATGTCGAAGAGATGGATCTTGGAAACAATCGTACCCCACTTCGAAAGCTTTGAAATCTTTCCCATGGACTTTGAAATGTCCAATGAAGATACAACATTTGCTTTGGCAAGTAGTATCAGGATGTTTACCGGTTACTACTGAACTTGTTCAGAGGGGTGTGCATTGCGACACAACATGCAAACGATGTNGCAAACGGTGCGAGGGTGCTGAGGAGACAGTAAATCATGTTTTCTTTGAATGTTCAGAGATATCTTATATATGGGATCTTTATTTCAACCAGCCAGGAATACAATTCCCATCAGATTCAATTTATTCTAATATGGATTTTTTGTTTCGGCGGAATCCAGTGGGGGCCCGGGGTAATGACCGATACAACCTCTTTCCATGGATATTATGGTTCATTTGGAAAGCTCGGAATCAAAAGGTTTTTCAAGGCGTCCATCTGGGAGTGGATGATATTCTACGGTCTGCAGATACGGATTATAGAGCTTGGTAGGATGCGCAGGTTCCCACCCCTTCGGGGGAGCCTCAGACTTATGTAGGTCCTAGTAGGACGAATAAGTTCATCTGCCGGATAGATGGATCCTGGAAGCATGTTGATCCCACTTCGGGTATAGGTTGGTTACTCTCGGATGTAGATAATAAAGTAATTCTGATGGGGGCAAGATGTCAGCAGCGGAGTCTAACACCACTTCACACGGAGATGGAGGCTTTGCTATGGGCGAGGTCCGAGCTTCAGAGCCGTCGTTTTCTTTGCTGTAGTTTTCAGTCAGACTGCATGGAGCTTATCAGTATTATTCACAATCTGGAGGATTGGCCGGCCTTTCATACGTAAGTCCAGGATTATCAGACCCTATGTGGCGCTTTCACGGATTTCTCGCTGTCTCGCATTCCGCGGGCGGAGAACACGCAGGCTGACAATCTGCTCGACAGTCCCGTACTCGTTATCATGATTTTAGTTTTGTAGATTCCATGCCACCCGATTGGTTTTCTATGACGGTGAACTCTTGATAAATGTTTGGTTGACAAAAAAAAATTAAAATAAATGTTTAAGTGTACGAAAAATTAGAAATTTTCTTCCTATTAAAAATATTTCGAAATTTAAAACAGAGATATATTTTATAAATAGTGTTTTGCTATTATGTACAATATATTATCACAATATTTCGAATAGTCAGACTATTTAGATGAATGTAGATATAAACAACCCGGAAAAAATAAAATCGAAATTCACATATACATACGTATTAAATTCAATTTTAATTCAAAAGCAAATGTCAAAATTCAACTAATAAGGTAAGTTGTAAAACATAGAAGTACACATAAAAGTAAAATATAGAGTTTGACACGGAAGGAAGAAACTAAATATATTAGATACTAGATAAGTACTCGCGTGATATGCGAGTAAAAACAAAATATTTAGTGTCAAAAATTAATAACATCCATAATTATAGTTTGTACATTTAGATTAAATCCTCTTTAAATCATCTACTGTCTCGTGCAAATAAATTATAGATTAAAATCTACGTTTAGTTTTTCATTTATTGTATATTTATCATAAATAAAAAATTCTTAGATTGTCTTAGATTACATAAAAGTTATAAATAACAATATTTTTAAATGAAGAGAGTGTCTTTAAATAAATTATATATTTCATATTACGTAAAAATGATTTGAATAAACATCAACCGTTTTTTAAAACTTATATTCCAAACTTTAATTATTCTTACATGTTTGATAATTCTTTTATAATGATTCGAATGTACAAAAATTAAAATTTAAAGTCAACTTTCTATATTATATAAAAACTATTATGAAAAACATGTATTAGATTATAATTTTTCAGTATTATAAATTATAGAATTTATGTGTATTTTATAACTTTTCTTTTAAGATTATACCATTTTCTTTTACTTAATTCTTTAATAAGCTAGTTTTCCTTTTTTGTTAAATTATATCTTTTAAGAATTAAATAACCAATAATAGGAAAGTTTATATTAATTTCTATTTCTAGATTAACACATGTCACGATCTAAATTAAACATTGACATATGTCGAAATCTGGTGAGTTACAATTTGTCTACGTGTCGCGTTCGCGTCGAACGCATTCAACTTTATATAATAAGATACTATTCAATATAGTACAACAATATTGTTTGATATAGTACGACTATTTATTCAAATATAATCAGCTATCATATAAGCAAACAACAATAGAAATAAAATTGAAAGTAGCGACTGAATTAGAAAATAAAAGTCCAAACTTAGTTAATCATACATTTTCTAAATCATATAATAAACTACAAAGGCAAAAATTGTTTTCCTCATATAACAACACATAGAAATATTATTTAAGATAGTATACACAATATTGCTTTGGACTATCTTCAGATTGTAGGTCTATTTTTCGCACGTACATAAATAACATAATTAACCAAACATCGAGGAAAACGAAACAAATATTTACTTATAAATAACTAATAAATGAATTTATAATATGAATGTGAATGTGAAAATTTAACTTATAATAAGACGATTTAATTATAACGTGGAGGATATAGTTGTAGTGAGTTGAATAACTTATAGAGAGGATGGATTAAGCAACAAAAAAAGTATAACAATGATCAAGTCTTATGAGACAAATGTTAATGAGGGAAAAAAATAAAAAGATGTAGAGATGATGATTTTGTTCGATGAACAAAGAAGAGAAAGATGATATGATGATGAGATCGCATAACAAGGTCACAACTGCATCCTCATCTTAAGAGCGCATAAATCGGGATATCAAAAATCGAGAGATGACGCGGCGAGTGGATTAAGTGACAAGCAGTGGCATGGAATATTGAAGTTACTCAATGCACGGAAAGCTTCGATGAATGATAACACCAAACTAAGAGCATCTGAAAATATGACTGGTATGTGTTCTACTCTTCAGATTGAATTTTGGATACAAGTGGTTGTACCACATGACATGCCAATTGAATTTGTTAAGTGATGTAAGAAATATAACACCAGGCTTAGCATTCTAGTCGAGGATAATCGGAGAACTGCAGAACAAGAAGAATAATTTGCCTTGTGGCACATCTTGTTCTCAAGTCTTTTTTATGTTGAAGAATTGAAATTTGATTTGATCTATGTTGAACAAATGATGGATGAGAATCATTGTGTCGTGCAACTTGTTGATCACTTTTTTGTGATTTAAGATCGTGCTATGAGGCCTCTTTAGAACTTCACAAGTAACTTCATCCTCCTTGTATAACGTCCTCCCTTACACTTGAATATAGCTCACAGAAAACTCATCAGCATTTTGTTGTTCTGCGAGGTTCTTGATTCTTCACTGGAGCTACCTGGAGATGCTTCTTCAATTAGTGGATATTATGAAGTTCACTGCCAAGCTGGAACTTCATGACATGTACCTCTGTCACCACTATTTTAATAGTCATGTATTCTTCCTCATCAACCTTGAATACAAAACCTGTAAAAAACCCTTGTTATTTAAGTCTATTGTTCAACCTGAGTCTAAATAACATTCTGACTCGTACATCTGAATCTTCTCCTTTTCTGAAACATTCTTCCAATGCTTTTGATTGTTCATAACTTCCTTAGACACCTTAGGCTTTTCAACACCAAACTCTTTTGCAACATCCATATCACCATCTTTAAACCTAGATAGTGACTTGATTTCTTTTCCTTCATATTCTATTGCCAACAAACAACCACCACCTGAAGATTCTGACCTATATTCCTCATCTCTCTCTTTAGACTCAAATTTCTCTAAGTTTTCAGATTCTCCTGAAGAGTCTCCCCCTTGAGCTGATGACTCCCTTTTCTCAAGACCATATGGAGTAGGTCCTTGAATTAGGTTTTCACAGAGTGTCACCTTCTTTGACATCTTTTCCCTTGCTTCTTTCTCACCTCGAAAAGTATTCTCTTCAACCTTAGGAACCCTTCCTCGTAGTTAATAAAGACCCTTGTGATAATTTCCTGAAATCACCCTTTTATTATCTTTGTAGAAGTGCACCATGAAATCACTTCTTCCATACTTGCAACCAAAATTCTCAAACATTCCATAAGAATTCAGATTCCTACTCACCTCCGACATGTACTTAACATTCTTGAGTATAACCACATAACTATCTGGATTCTTAATCTGAATCTTTTCCACTCCTTTGATGTTAGCATAAGTATTGTTAGCCATTAACACGCTACCACCATCGAGCTCTGTGAAATCAAACAAGACTTTCCTATCCGATGTACTGTGGTAAGTACAACCAAAATCCATAATCAATTTCTTCATGGTATCTTGGGTGCTAACAGTTAACACCATAGGTTCCTCAGGTTCCTTTACAAAATTTAAAGTATTTGGATGTCTCTTCCTTTCTGGACATTCCCTTTTCCAACGCCCTTCATCTCAACAGATAAAACAACCTTCCTTTTTGTTCTTATAAAACCAAGGCTTTGATTGAAACCTTCCTTTGCTCTTAGATCGACCTCTCCCTTGATTGGAGTTTCCTGCCCCCATTCTGTGCTCTTCCATGCGACTCAACATACAACCTTATGATGTTGACCTACTTTTGTTGAGTAACCATTTCTTCTTAAGCTCATCTTCTTTTTTAATAAGCTGAAGTTACAACTTAACTTACGGTAAGTGTCTCCTTTCCCATAACATATTGAAGTATGTGAAAAAATGATTCATAAGTTGGTGGAAGTTCCGACAAAAGCTGAATGGCTTGATCTTTATCCGAGATGGTAACCTTAAGACTCTCCAAGTCTGCAATTAACTTCAAGAAAATATCCACATTTTCTTCTATCGTCTTGTCCTCTTCCGTCTTGTAACAGGAGACCTGTTTCTTCAAGTAGATTCAAGTGGGAAGAGATTTCGTTTGATAATTCTTTTCAAGGGTCTTCCACATCCTCAATGCAGTAGTTTCGTGCATGATTTTTCTCATGATAGAATCACTTAAGCGCGTCCCCAATATACTTCTTACTCGAAGATCCTTGTCATCGTTCTTTTGATCAATCTTTGCCTCTAATCCTTCTTCTTGCTTTTCCGATTATGGCACAATGGAAAAGTCTTCCTTAAGAACTGAGAGCAACCCTTGTATCTATAACTAACACATCATCTTATACTTCCACATTCCAAAACCACCTTTGCCATCAAAATTTTCCATCTCAAATCTTCCCATGGTGGATTCCATGACTTACTTGTGATTTTGGTTTCCTACTTCTCCTTGTAAACCGACCCTTGCACAAATCTCTTTTCTCATGCGCTCTGATACCACTTTTCGAGGATCTTTCAACCTTGATTAATGCTGAAACTTAGACTTAAAGTATGCGATGAATGTGAAATAGACACAAGACCATTGTTTATCGTGTTCCCGGCCTCGAACCAGTACGTCTTGGGTGGGCTCCGTCTCCCACAACCTTCCACTATCAATCAAAGGAATACAATACCTCTAATGGAGGTTTATTGCTTTGGTACAACTTGTGAGTAACAAAGAAGAATAGAGAAGAGAGAGTAACCCAAGAAGCACACACCGAGACCAAAAGGACGCAAACTTTGTTTCTTCTCCCTTAACTTCTTCACACTCCCAACTTCTTTTGGTGGCTACATCCCTTCAATATACTAAGAAGAAAGAAAACCTAAATCATTTGAGCTTAAGAGAATAAAGCCCACTTAGGGAAATTAGTTATGTGGACATAAACCCACATAATCCTATAATCTCCACCTTGGGCGTTGTCCATTCTTGGCTCATCACTCCTTGGTTGTCTCTTCTACCAGCCATTGCCACTGTGCTTCCGCACTTCACCAAACTGCTCCCAAACTTCATCTCTACCAGCCTTCACCAGTGTTTTACCAAACTTGTGAAAAAAGTCATACCGGATTGTACCAGGTTTTCCTGCCTGACTTCGTAAGACTTCACCAGATTTGTGAACAAAAGTTTTATCATATTTTACAAAGTTTTTACCTTCCTCTAATTCACAAGCTTTCACCAGACTTGTGAACAGTCAACTCTATTAGATTTTACTAGGTTTTACCTTCCTGTATTTCACAAGCTTTCACCAGACTTGTGAACAATCAGTTTTACCAGATTGTACTAGGCTTTCCTTACCTGACTTCACTTATTCTTGTCTGATGCCTTTAGACCCACGAGTATACACACAAAGACTAACTTGTCTTCGCTTATATCACTTTATTAACAAATCCACCTGAAGCTTGAAATTCCCTTTTCACAGCTTCAGAACTTCACATGTAACTCCATCCTCCTTGTGTAACCTCCTCCCTTACACTTGAATCTAGCTCACAAAAAACTCACCAGCCCTTTGTTGTTCTGCGAGATTCTTGATTCTTCATCGGAGATACCTGGAGCTGCTTCTTCACTCATTGGATATTAAGAAGTTCACGGCCAATATGGAACATCAGGACATGTACCTCTGTCACCGCTGCATTAATAGTCATGTATTCTTCTTCATCAACCTTGAATATAAAACCTGTAACAAACCCCTGGTTATCTAAGTCTGTTGTCCAACATGAGTCTAAATCACCTTTTGATTCGTACATCTGAGTATTCTCCTCTTCTGCGATATTCTTCCAGTGCTTTTGATTGTTCATAACTACCTTAGACACCTTAGGCTTTTCAACACCAAACTCTTTTACAGCATCAATATCACCATCTTTAAACCTAGATAGTTGCCTGATTTCTTTCCTTTCACAGCCTATTGTCAACAAACAACCACCAACTGAAGATTATGACCTATTTTCCTCATCACTCTCTTTAGACTCTAATTTCTCTGAGTTTTCAGATTCTCCTGAAGAGTCTCCACCTTGAGCTGATGACTCCCTTTTCTCAAGACCACATGGAGTAGGTCCTTCAGTTAGGTTTTCACTGAACGTCACCTTCTTTGAAATCTTCTTCCTTGCTTCTTTCTCACCTCGAAAAGCATTCTCTTCAACCTTATGAACTTTTCCTCGTAGATAATAAAGAACCTTCTGGTACTTTCTTGAAATAACTCTTTTATTATCTTTAGAGAAGTGCAACATGAAATCACTTCCTCTATACTTAAAACCACACTTCTCTAACATCCCATAAGAAATCAGATTCCTACTCACATCCGACATGTACTTAACATCCTTGATTATAACCACATAACCATCTGGATTCTTAATCTAAATCTTTCCCACTCGTTTGATGTTAGCATAAGTATTGTTAGGCATTAACACGCTACCACCATCGAGCTCCTTGAAATCAAACAAAACTTCCCTTTTCGATGTGCTGTGGTAAGTATAACCAGAACCTATAATCCATTTCTTCATGGTATCTTTGGTGCTAACAATTAACACCATAGGTTCCTCAGGTTCTTTTACAAAATTTACAGTATTTGCATGTTTATTCCTTTCTGGACATTCCCTTTTCCAATGCCCTTCATCTCAACAAATATATCAATCTTCCTTTTTGTTCTTATCAAACTAAGGCTTTGATTGAAACTTTCCTTTGCTCTTAGATCAACCTCTCCCTTGGTTGGAGTTTCGTGCCCCCATTCTCTACTCTTCCATGCGACTCAACATACAAACCCTCTGGTGTTGACCTACTTTTGTTGAGTAACCCTTTCTGCTTAAGCTCAGCTTCTTTTGAATAAGTTGAAATTACAAATTCACTTGCGGTAAGCAACTCCTTTCCCATACCATAGTGAAGTGTGTGAACCAATGGTTCATAAGCTGGTGGAAGTTTCGACAAAAGCTGAATGGCTTGATCTTCATCCGAGATGGTAACCTTGAAACTCTCCAAGTCTGCAATTAACTTCAAGAAAATATCCACATTTTCTTCTATCATCTTGTCCTCTTCCATCTTGTAACAAGAGAACTATTTCTTCAAGTAGATTCTATTCAGAAGAGACTTTCTTTAATAATTCTTTTCAAGTGCCTTCCTCATCCTTAATGCAGTAGTTTCGTGCATGATTTTTCTCATGAGAGAATCACTTAAGCACGTCCCCAATATACTTTTTACTCGAAGATCCTTGTCAGTCTTCTTTTGATCAATCTTTGCCTCTAATCCTTCTTCTTGCTTTTCTGATTCTGATAGAATGGAAAAGTCTTTCTTAAAAATTGAGAGCAACCCTTGTATCTATAACTGACACATCATCTTATACTTCCACATTCCAAAATCACCCTTGCCATCAAACTTTTCCATCTCAAATCTTCCCATGGTGGGTTCCATGACTTACTTGTGATTTTGATTTCCTACTTCTCCTTGTAAATCGACCCTTGCACAAATCTCTTTTCTCATGCGCTCTGATACCACTTGTCGATGATCTTTCAACCCTGATTAATGCTAGAACTTAGACTTAAAGTATGTGATGAATGTGAAATAGACACAAGACCTTTGTTCATCGTGTTCCCGGCCTTGAACCTGTACATCTTGGGTGGGCTCCGTCTCCCACAACCTTCCACTATCAATCAAAGGAATACAACACCTCTAATGGAGGTTTATTGCTTTGGTACAACTTGTGAATAACAAAGATGAATAGAGAAGAGAGAGAGAGTAACCAAGAAGTACACACCGAGACCAAAAGGACGCAAACTTTGTTTGTCCCTTAACTTCTTCACACTCCCAACTTCTCTTTACCTCACCAATCTTTGTTGTATCTTTTCATTTTCCCTTTTATGGATGCTTAAACTCTTGTTATCCTCTCTTCTTTTTCTTGGTGGCTACATCCCTTCAATATACTGAGAAGAAGGAAACCCTAAACTATATGGGCTTAAGAGAATAAAGCCCACCTGAAAAAGTTAATTATATGGACAAAAACACACATAATCCTACAAAAAGTTACCTAAATGGAAACTATACATTAGTGAATATGTAAACATTTTTACTATGTCAGTTAACATATTCAAATAACTTTTTGTAGTCATCACATGCAATTTTTCTAAAACTATAGGCGAAGAGAAGACAAAAAGTCTTGATCTACCCAAATCGGAAAAGATTTGAAGAGCAGTCATGAGGATAATACGATGAAAATTTCTATTAACATGTAGAGTATGTCAAAGAAATTTGGTTGATGATCTTATATTATTTTTGTAGATCTAAAAAAATTACTTTCTAAAAGAACCAAAAAAACAATATTGGCAGAAACTCACACAATCTAAGTCGGTATTTACCTTACATTGATTTTTTTAAGTATACTAAAAATAGTTTTCTTTTTAGTCTAATCTTAGTGTAGTCACTAGATCATTCCATAAGAGTAGAGAAAGTGTCTAATTATGGGTTCAAAGTTATTTAAAATAAGTGTAACAACCGCAACTCTAAAAATCATAAATTGTTAAAAAAATTTCTAGTCTGAATTGGAATTGCTTTAAACCAAAATAAAATACCTAATCTTATTTAAAACTTTGCTTAACCCCATTTTCTTTTCTAGCTATCATCTCTACAAGAAAATAAAATAATATCGAAGCGAGAGAGAGCTTGAGTAAATAAGATTAAGTATTTACATCAAGTATTGATGTTTTCGTGGAGATGGTAGGTAGAAAAGCAAATGAGCTTGAGCAAATAAGATTAGGGATTTAATCTCCAACTGTTGCTGCCGATGAGAGATTCTTGAGCTATTAAGTTATATGCGAGACCTCACACCTCACACTCTCTCGATCTCTCTCGTGTGTGTAAGGAAGAAGAAAAGAAAACAACAACGACACTGTCAAAATGTTCACCCGGTGTTCGTCGTAGAGACTATTCACCGGGGCCATGATCCAGCCTAGCAAATCCACTAAGAATCAATGAGAAAACAACAAAGAAGGTGACCTTGAGCTCTCTAGAGGAGATAACACTCAAGAAGAAGAAGATACAGTCTAAGCTTTTTCTCTTATCG
>OVAN01013910.1:0-12459 GCA_900406275.1 Anastatica hierochuntica | reverse complement strand
CATCTTCATCTTCTGAAGACAGTGATCTGAAACAAATGCTACACGAAGTGTTGGAAAATCAGACCAAATATGTTGCGGACATCAATAAGAAAGTTGATAGTATGTACAGTGATCTCAATGGGAAGTTTGAGGCTATGAGTGTTCGAATGAAAATGCTGGAAACACAGGTTTCTCAGACTTCTGCGAGCAATAGAGCTCCACCCAGTGTCATTCCAGCCAAATTGGAGAAGAATCCGAAGGAATACTGCAATGCCATTACACTTAGAAGCGAAAAAAAAAGTTGAAAACTCTGCAGGCTCAGTGATCGATCGATCAGGGGATGGGATCGATCGATCAGACAAAATTGGAGAAATGCGGAAGTCCGCGATCGATCGATCATATGACACGATCGATTGATCATAAGGGATGATCGATCAATCACACGGTTTGATCGAGCGATCACCTGGGAACGAACTTGGAAGTTCTTCTAAAGTTGTTCTGAAGCAATTGGAGGTTGAGGATGACTATGTACCACCCCCACCTTATGTCCCTAAGCCTCCATACCCTTCAAGACCCCGTCAAAAGATCAAAGAATACGAATACGAAAAGCTGAAGAATCTTGTTGGTGAGTTACATGTGCGATTGTCTTTCGTAGAAGCAGTCAAGATGGTACCTTCTCTTAAGAGGTACATGAAGGAGATTCTTTCAGATTGCATGAACTTAGAACAAGGTGTCTCGGTTCTTACTGCGGAGTGTAGCGTAGTTCTTCAGAATATTGCACTGGAGAAACGTGAAGATCTAGGTCCATTTGTTTTGCCTTGCAGGATTGGATCTCTTACCTTTGAGAGATGTCTGTGTGATTTGGGCTCTGGAGTTAGCTTGATGCCGTTATCTGTATCACAGAGGCTAAATATGGTGAACTATAAGCCCACGAAGATGTCCTTGATACTTGCTTATAGATCAGTTCGCAGGCCAGTGGGTATTCTAGACAACATCCCCGTTGGTGTTGGCAAAGGTTATGTGTACACTGATTTCGTAGTCTTGGAGCTCAATGAAGAACCCAAGGATCCTATCATCTTGGGTAGACCATTCTTTTCCATAGCTAGAGGGATAATTGATATTCAGAATGGTCAAATTGATCTATAGTTGGGAAAACTGGATGTGCATTTCAACCTCGAGAAATCAACGAAGAAGCTTACCATTAATGGGCATACATTTTGGGTGGATACATTGACTGATGTGATTGAGGAGGTTGTGGAGGAACCTTACATNGGAACTTTACACCGAAGATTCTTTTCATATTTCCTTATCACGAATTGACGAAGAGCATGGTTTATTGAGTAAAGACACATTGGAGATTGCTGAAAAGAACGACGTCAAAAAAGTTCTGGATGGAGATGTTCATTCTACAGTGAGAAAACTCAAGACCAAAAAGAAAGTGAAGCAGAAAGAGCACAGTACTGAGGAGAGTTCTGAATTGACCTTGATACCACAAGGATGCGATGGAAGTGTGATTGAGTACAAAGTGAAGCGTAAAGGGAAATTCAAACCTTTTCTCACCGAGCCCGTTACACCTGTTTGGGTTTACTTGATTTTGTAGTTTTGCATCTGACGCTGTTTTGAATCCCTTAAACACCATAGCCTCATCACCAAATGGCATTTTTCTCACCGAGCCCGTTACACCTGATATAGTTTCATGGTAAAGAGACCACAAAATCTAAATGAATGTAGAGAGTCTTTCACTTGAATATAAGTCTTGCAGTTTCTGAGCTTAGAGTATGGATGGGCTTGGGATGTTATGCAGGGGACCTCAGGGAGAATGTTCTGACTGTCTTTAAGTTTTTTGTGGTTAACCATTCTAAAGCGCAAGTAAGGCCTACTGAGAATATTTGAGTCCCAGTGTTTTCAAACCTTTCCACCATTTTTTAGTTTTTGTTAGTCTTTACTTGAGGACAAGCAAAGGTTCAAGTCTGGGGGAATTGATATATATTATAATGCTATTTTTTGAGTTTTGAGAGCAAGAGAGAGATTCGTAACCTAAGGAGAAGAATCATCTTCCTTAATCCGACTCTGAGAAGAATTTTGAACCTTACTCTTTGTTTATTGATTAATACAATGATTTCTCTATTTGATTTGATTTGTGTTGATTCTCTGATCATGAGTGAGTATTTTATTCGTTGGGTTTAGGGTTCTCACATAGAGATTCATGAATTGTTGACATAGAATTGTATGATTAGGGATTTAATCAATTGGATCTTTATCTAGGATTGTTCGTAATGCATGAAATTAAACTGATCACTTAGTTTCTGATCTTAGGTTGTTTAACATCTGAAAAGTGTTTGATTAAATGCCTGAAAGAATCTTAAATGAGCAATTTATCTTAAGCCATGGAAGTTGATGTTTAAGTGAATTGTGAACATATCAAACTTGTTTAGAATGCATGATTAGAATCCAAGAGTCAACAGAAGTTAGTCTCGAGGTTTCTAATACATAGGGAATTGATACTACGGAAGTAGATCAGTTCTATATTAGTGTTTGAGTTCAAGACGGTTTAAAACAACTTCCCTAGTCAATAATTCGAGTCTTCAATGAATTGTTTCCCTGAGAATACTCAATGCCTAACACTTCTTTGATTGAATCACACCCCCAACGTTGTTTGTTGGCCTACTTTGCTTTCTAAATTTCGATATTTGCATCTTTTAAAAGATATCTTTTTCGCTTTAGTCCGCTGTTTGATCTGACATTCTTCATTCTAACTTTGGTCACTGTGGATTCGATCCCGAACCACTACAACGTATTTCTGTACGCTTGCAGTGTTAAAGAAGAGAGAACCTTTTGTTATTAACCTACAATGAAAATTAGGTGATTATAGTGCAATTTTCTGAGTTTTGAGAGCAAGAGAGATTTGTAACCTAAGGAGAAGAATCATCTTCCGTAATCCGAATCTGAGAAGAATTCTGAAACTTACTATTTGTTTATTGATTAATACATTGATTTCATTCTTTGATTTTATTTGTATTGATTCTCTGATCATGAGTGAGTAGTTTATTCGTTGGGTTTAAGATTCTCACATAGGGATTCATGAATTGTTTACATAGAATTGTATGTTTAGGGATTTAATCAATTGGATCTTCATCTAGGATTGTTCGTAAGGCATGAAATTAAACTGATCACTTAGTTTCCGATCTTAAGTTGTTTAACGCCTGGAAAATGTTCGATTAAATGCCTGAAAGAATCCTAAAATAACTTCCCTAGTCAATAATTCGAGTCTTCAATGAATTGTTTCCCTGAGAATACTCAATGCCCAACACTTCTTTGATTGAATCACACCCCCCAACGTTGCTTGCTTGCCCACTTTGCTTTCTAAATTTCGATATTTGCATCTTTTAAAAGATATCTTTTTCGCTTTAGCCCGC
The DNA here is from genome assembly GCA_900406275.1 of Anastatica hierochuntica. Lineage (NCBI taxonomy): Eukaryota > Viridiplantae > Streptophyta > Magnoliopsida > Brassicales > Brassicaceae > Anastatica > Anastatica hierochuntica. Next base: position 9,064 of record OVAN01013910.1, on the reverse strand, counting down.
TGTTTGAAGTGACATTCTTCATTCTACCTTTCATCACTGTGGATTCGATCCCGAACCACTACAACATACTTTTGTGCGCTTGCAGTGTTAAAGAAGAGAGAACCTTTTGTTATTAACCTAGAACAAAAATTAGGTGATTATAATGCTATTTTTATGAGTTTTGAGAACAAGAGAGAGATTTGTATTCTAAGGAGAAGAATCATCTTCCGAAATCTGTATCTGACATGAATTCTGAAACTTACTCTATGTTTATTGATTAATACAATGATTTCTTTCTTTGATTTGATTTGTGTTGATTTTGTGATCATGAGTGAGTAGTTTATTCGTTGGGTTTAGGATTCTCACATAGGGATTCATGAATTGTTGACATAGAATTGTATGATTAGGGATTTGATCAATTAGATCTTCATCTAGGATTGTTCGTAATGCATGAAATTAAACTGATCACTTAGTTTCTGATCTTAGGTTGTTTAATGCCTGGAAAATGTTCGATTAAATGCCTGAAAGAATCCTAAATGAGCAATTTATCTTAAGCCAATTGAAAGTTCATGTTTAAGTGAATTGTGAACATATCAAACCTGTTTAGAATGCATGATTAGAATCCGAGAATCAACAAAAGTTAGTCTCGAGGTTTCTAATACATAGGGAATTGATACTATGGAAGTAGATCAGTTCTATATTAGTGTTTGAGTTCAAGACGGTTTCAAAAAGTTCCCTAGTTAATAATTCGAGTCTTCAATGAATTGTTTCCCTGAGAATACCCAATGCCCAACACTTCTTTGATTGAATTTCACCACCGACGTTGCTTGCTTGCCTACTTTGCTTTCTAAATTTCGATATTTGCATCTTTTAAAAGACATCTTTTTCGCTTTAGCCCGCTGTTTGATCTGACATTCTTCGTGCTACCTTTGGTTTCTGTGGATTCAATCCCGAACCATTACAACTTACTTCTGTGCGCTTGCAGTGTTATCTCGGGCGTAAACATGAGCTATCAACGACGTCGTTCTCCATCAAAGATTCTTTAATTTCCACGTAATAACTTTGTAATCCCCTTATCCCTCCACATAAGCATCCCGTTAAGTCCACGTAAACACCCATTACAATTTGATTAACAGAGACACGGTCAACGTATGGATAGACCGAATGTTCTTTGTTCATGTATGAAATTTGAATAATTTTTTTTGTTGGTGTATGTTTTAGCACATGGTTTGAATGTATGTATTGATTGGGACCGTGATCCTCTGTTGATGTATGAATTGACCGGTTTCCCCCATTCGGCTCCCATTGCGTGTGTTTCTTTTGATAAACCAATTTGTTCCTACTTTTATACAAGTGCCAAAAGATCCATATTGGAAGATGTCTGATGAGCATTGGAATTTGTAAATCGTGATGGCATTCAAATTAGTTGTTCAGTTTATCTTCAAAACATATCATTTGATCATCTAAGGATCTTAAAGGTAAGTTACTTCCTCACCATACTGCTTGCACATGTTGACAGGAGAAAAACATATGGTCTTTAGTTTCATCATCGTTACAACATCTCTTACATTGGCTGTCAAACACAATTCTTCTTTGTTGTAGTATACGACCAATGGGCACTGTCCTGGATAGGAATCTCCATTGAAAATGCTTGAGCTTTGGAGCGGTTTTTAATTTCCAAATGGACTCTTTCAAATCTCTTCGACTTGGAGGAGGAGCAACACGATCTTGATCTAGTTGCTTAGCGAACTAATATGTTGATTTCACCGTGTATAGACCATGTTTTGTTTGACACCAACCTAATAAGTCATTCCCTGTTACAAAAGCAAGCTTCATGTCGTTGATGATTTGGACATCTTCCTCATATATATTTGCCACCAATACTTCCTGATTCCAAACAACTCTTGAAGTTGTTATTAAGTCAATAACAAGGTTGATATTAGTTAGAGAACCGGTAATTCGTCTTGCATGTCGAGGAGGATGAGTATGTGACCACAAATCATGTCATATATTTGTATCTTTCCCTTTTCCAATCAAGTTACGGAGACCTTTGGTCAGAAGATCTATGCCTTCTAGTTAAGAATGCCACATGAATGATGGTTTTGGTCATGTTCCTGCAGCTAGTATGTTTGTATGAGAAAAGTATCTTCCTTTTAACACCATTGACACCAAACTCGTAGGACCATGTAACACTCTCCATACTTGTTTCTCCAACATTGGTAGATCAAATTTCTCTATATCCCTTAATCCCATGCCTCTATGTTTTCTCGAATCTCCATCATTTTCCAAGCTAGTCAGTCCATTGGTTTCTTCCTATTCCTTTACTCCACTAATAGTCGACTATTATACTTTAGATCTCTTCATATATCCATTGGTAATTTAAAATAATTCATAGTATATACCAGAAGAGCAAGTGCAATCATTTTAATGAGAATATATTTTTCTGCTTCAAATAAGAATCTAGAAGACCATCCCTCAATTCTTTGTTTTACCTTATCCACGATCAATCTGAATATTTCTTTCTTTCATCTACATACCTGCATTGGGAGGCCCAAATATTTACCCCCTCCAGCATCATTATGAATATTCAGAATTCTCCCTAGCTTAGTCTTCATTGTAAGACTTACCCGAGAGCCAAATGTGATTGCTAATGTCCGAAGATTAACAGCTTGTCCCGATATTCGTTCATACACTTTTAGTGTCTTCATGATTGATAGGGGTGGACAAAGTACCCGAATCTGAAGAACCGAACTCGAACCGAAAATGGTACCGAAACTGAACTGAAATCGAGAAAATATTCGAACGGATCCTAAACTTTAATATCCGAAGAACCAAACACAAACCTGATTTGAATCGAAATATTTCGGGTACCCAAAAATATTCAAACTATAATAATAAACTTAAATATATTAATTATTTTTAGATATAATATTCAAAAATATTCAAAAAAATTGAAAAAATATAGTAATTATTCAAAAGTACTAAAAGTACTTAAATAACCCGGAAAATAGTAAAAAAAAATACTTAAAATATCGAAACTAATTACCAGCTTTTCATCCAAATACTCGAAACGAAATGATTTTTATGTTAATTGTAAGTATTTGGTCATGCATTGTTTAAGTTTATGTATTTTTTGTTATTTTATTTTTGGATTTTTGAGGTTACTAAGATGCATTTGGAATTTTGAAAATTTTTACATAATTTATACGAGTGCCCAAACCTGAACCAAACCAAACCCACAAAGATCTGAACCCGAACCGAAAAACATATATACCTGAATGGATCTTGAACCTCTAGACCCGAAAACTCAAAAATAGAATAGACCCGAACCGAACCCAACCGAGTACCGAACGCCCACTCCTAATGATAGAACGACATGATTTTGGGTGAGCATTGCTAAAGAAAAGTATGTCATCAGCTAACATTAAGTTGTTTACCAGTAGGACCATCTGCACTAATATTCATACCCTTTAGTCTATTTTTAATTTCATCTTGATAGATCATATGAGTTAGGACTTCTGCACATATGATAAACAAATACGAAGACAGTGGATCTCCTTGGCGGATGCCATGATCCGGTATAATCCTTCCCCGTGGTGATCCATTTATTAGTACCGAAAATAACATTGATTCTACACAACTCATGATCCACCGAATCCACTTCTGATCAAATCCCAAACGCTTCATTCTTTCATGTAGAAACTTTCATTCAACACGATCATAGACTTTTGAGATATCGGGTTTGACAGCCATATATGAAGTAGCCCATCGTCTTCTTGATTTCAGAGAGTGGAGGTTTTCATGGTCAATAATGATATTATCCATGATATGTTGGCACGGGATGAATTCTGCTTGATTCGAAGATATTATTGAAGAGAGATGTTGTTTTAGTCTGCTCAGCAGGATCTTTGAGATGATTTTATATCGCACATTGCACAGTGCTATTGGTCGCATATCACTCATAGTTTTTAGGACCTTTATTTTCGGTAGAAGGAAAATATTTGTATGGTGGACTTGTTCTTCCATTATCCCTCTTTAATGATATCAGCATGTATCTTATTTCAGAATTGGTGATAAAACGCTCTTGTGAACCCATCGGGACCTGTGGCTCGAATATATCATTTTTATTTCTTCTTCATTAACATCGGTAGTATGCTGATGATTAATCTCCGGTGATACTCTGCGTTCAAATTCTAAGAACACTTGATTGTAGTCTTCTTCATCACTACTTGTACTTTGAAACAGGTTAAAATAATTGCAGCACTACAAATCTCATCATCTCCTCTATAAATATTCTCAGCTTCATCTTTTATAGCCATAAGTCTATAGTGGCCGCAAAGAAAAACTTTGTATTTCAGTCTCCATGATGTAGCCATTGATTTATGATCTTCATCTTCCAGAATTGCTCTTCATCGCGATAGGCCTTATTCAAATCTCTCTTTATTGCATTTATTTCCCTTGATTGACATCGTGTCATTGGAGTATGCTTCATCAAGCTTCTTTTTCGTATTGTGATTTCCTTCATAGCATTTGGTTTGTTACGGTGAATCCAATTAGATATGACTTTGTGACTCAACCTAATTTTCTCCGACATAGATAATCCTTCAGGTTCTCTTTCATTCCAATAGTTCATAACTATTTCTTTGAAACCATCTCGAAAGAACAGACTGTTATCATATATAAAATGGCCAAGACGAGCTTCAATGATTGTGATTACTAGTTGATAATCAGAGCCTTTATACGTCAGGAGTTCTGATTGTGCTAAAGGAAATAATGTCAACCCTTCCAAATTAGACATTGTTGTGTCTAAAAACATTGTAGATTATGAGTATGTCTCTTCCCTGACCAAAAGAAAATTTATCACATATACTTTTTATATCGTGTATATTACAGGTTGCTATCATCTTTCGAAAATATCGGAAGCTACATTATGATCTTGATGATAAACCCTTTTTCTCCTCATTTTTTCTTATTTCATTAAAATCCCCAGTCAATAGCAATGTTTCATTGCGATTTGTAGACATTCTTTTTAATCTTTTCTAAAGATAATTTCTTAAGCTCGGTATAGGATTGCCATAGATATAAGACAAATAGTTATTGATTCCATTGAATACAACAAAGCAATATGCAATATTAGGAGAAGCAAAAGAGATTACAACATCTACTGATTTCTTCCAAAGTACACCCATTCCACCACTTAATCTGATTGGAGGGACCGTGTAACTAAAGTTGTAGCCAATATCACAACAAAGAACCTTGATCCATTCATCCTTTTGTTTCATCTCAAAAAAGCATGTCATGTCCGGATATACTTACGACGTATCTTTTTTAGGTGTTGAACTGTCAAATCTATGCATAATCCTTGACAATTCCAAGCAGTCGTAATCATGGAGACAATGGTGGTTTAGGGCCCACCGCGCCTCCTTCTTCATCATCAAATTTGTTGACTTTGCTGCCTTGACCCTACTCTAGCATCGTCTTGTTCCTCTGTCTATCAGCCACAATGCTTTCCACAAAATTTTGCTTCCTTTTATCTCTTTCAACGTCTCCGTTTGTCTCAGAGTAAGTACTATACAAAGTTATCTTTTCCTCCATCTGTTCAAAATCCCTCTCAAGACGAACCTTGATTTTTTTGTGACACATTCTGACCTAATGATAGCATGCTGTTGGGAATGAGGATAGAGTCCAAATTGATGCCAGGACTAAATCCTTGCATTGCCACTACTTCTCTATTCGTTGCACCAAAAGGATTGCCATAACCACCATCGGTTCTGTCTCATGGTTTTGTCTCTCCTGGTCGTGAGCATCCTAAGGGACAACATCATTCTGATCTTCAGTTGAATCTCCTATATCTGAACACCACCATTATGAGGTCCTAGAAATAGATCATCTCCATCCTCCCCATCATCAGGACCGACGTCATCTCCTCTATTTTGGAGTAGACAAGCACTCGGGTCATGTGTGATTAGACCACAGATATTACAAACTCCTCTAAGCCTTTCATTGTGAAAGTGCAATAAGGTGTTCACACCCGGAATGAACTGAAAGTGACGTTGGAATCATAATGGTTCATTCACGTCCCAGCTAATTTGAACTCACACATATTCCTCTCAGATTGCCAGAATTGGGTCATAGTCCACCTCCATAATTTGGCTTAGATGACGCCCAATATTCGCGATTACTTCTCAGTTGGTAAATTGGAAGGAGATACCTCGAATTTGGATCCAGAAAGAGATGAAATTCATCATCAGAGGGTTAAGGAAAGGAGTTCATCTCTCCATTACCAGGATCCTATCTGCATATGACAATGGTCGTACCTAAGGGCCGTCTCCATGGATTTTTCAGACGGGAACACGAACTGGAAGCATCTGCTATCCACGATCATGTCGTAGACTATTCCATCTAGGCCTCAGACACGAGGCAAATTGGATATGAAAGATTGTACGTTCTATTATCGAGGCATCACTGGACGCCCTATGATAACGTAGTGGTTCTCCATGGCTACCTGCATAACCACATCCGTTGGGAGTTAAATCGGTTCATCATTGATCCTTAAATCAAGCTCTTGAATTTGGCGTCGTAGATTATTCGCCATTTCTTCGGTTGATTTTAGATCTCGAAAATAGTTGGATAATGAAAAGAAAGAGTAGAAATTCACAGGAGCCTTCTATTAAATTTTATGACGAAGGATCAAATCCATAACTTCCATAAAAGTCGCCTCACGTCGCCAAAGGGGCTTCATGGTATGTGACACCAGATTGTGAGTCGATCTCTGAGAAACTTCTCCTTGATCGCTATAACCGTCTCAACCACTGGACCAACGAGAAACCATTGTAAAAGAAACCATCGAGATTTTACCTTTTTAATCGTCTTTTGTCGCATTTTATTTTTCGCGTTTCTTTTCTATTTTTAAGTAAAAATTACATAAACATTATCTTGTTCATTTATATAATAATTAAAAAACATATAAAAGTCGTTTATTTGTAAAATATCAAAATAATTTTAGAAAGAACTTATAATTTAAGAAATCTAAACGTAGTTATGTATATAAATAATAAATTATGATATTTAAAAATTAATTTTAAAATAAAATTAATTGTTATAAAAATTGCATATAGTGAACAGTTAATGAGTGGGATCCATTCTAAATTAACAATCTAAAATCATGATTTTTAACAGGACGAAAAGGTAGAATAAAAAAATATGTGAACATGCAAAACAATAAAAAATAAATGGGACTAATGTAGAGCGGCAAAATGGTACCGTGGTTACCACCTCTGTTGGCCAAGCTCACTTACCTGGGTTCGAACCCGGGGTGATGCCCTTTTCAGGGAACTACTAAGCCACTAAGCTGATGACAAAAAAAAGGACTAATGTATTTTATTACTGTTATGCATATATAACAAAACTAGATGTTGGTCCGTACCATGCACGGGCATGGTTAGATTTCGTTAAATATAATAATTGAGGATGTGCCAAGTAAGACAGTTATAGGTTCATAATTAGAGTTTAAGGTGTTTTTTTCCTGCGAATCATCCCTAAAAGTATACTTCCGTCTTCGAAAAAGAAGTTTGAATTTGATCTTCCTACAAAACAAAACATGGCAATAGCTAGATTTTTGAAAACAAATTCATATAGAAGTTGATTATTAACCTTATGGCTAAGGGAGTAGCCGATTACCATACACAAAACATAAAATCAAAACGATGATATTAAACAATTACCATTCCCTCTCTAAATCGTATATTAATGAAGAGAGTAGAAAAAGTGATGACGGAAACGTGAATCCTTGTGGCAAAGAGAGTAGACTATTTATACAAATATACAAATAGATATTTTAGGGTTTAAAGATCAAATAACTATTTTAAAAATAAAGAGATAAATACTAAATAAATGATAAACACCGCTAAGATTGCAAACCAAGATATCCGGGGGCGTAGTCAAGTTTTGATTGGCCGAAAAATTAACCATTTTTCTTAGAGATAATTATATAATTTCACGCAGGGGTAAAACGATCCTAATTCGGTTGGTGGAAAAAAATAGACGGATACGACGACGCCACATAAGAAAATAAGAAAACGTACGCACCAGATCGCTCCACGTCAGCTGAACCGATTTTAACATCTATTTTTTACTATTTTCCAGAGAATTTTCTCGCGATGCCACGTCAAATTCGGCTTCTGTATGAGCTTTTGACTTCTCATTTAATAATAGTATAAATGCTTTTGACATAAACATAAAATAACAAGATTAAGATATTGAAAGTTAAAATGTTAAGATAACAACTAAGTAGGAATAGTTGTGAAATATGTATACAAGTTTTGTTCGCTACAATGATCAACCCAAATATGTTGAGCTCCTCAACTTTAAGTAGCACTGGATTTTAAACCTTACTTTTAAAGCGGAGGATATTTTGTTTTTGTATAATGCGATAGAAAAAGATATTTAAAGAGGATATGAGTTTTAGTAGTATAGATAAACTATAGCAAAAATAAATATTTTTATTATTAAATATATTAACAATATTTATTGTCGATTCGGTTTTGAAATTAAAATGAGTATTTTCTACCATATATTTATATCATGTGCTAAAAAATTATATGATTATAAATTCAATTCATTTATATTGACGTTGTCAAAAAAATTTTTTTATGGAATACATAATTTGTATTTTGAACATCAAATTAATATGAATATTTTTATAAATACATAGTAATTTTCTATATTTAAAATTTTCATAATTTAAATTTCCAAATATTGATGGTAGAGTCTAAGTAGCACTATAAAAGATTTTCGGGAAGATTTTTTCAATCATAATAAAAAGAATACAATAAATCAACCAAAATCTTTGTATTGAAAACTAACTATATTCTGTAAATTATGAATAAATTTTGTTATATATATATTTAAGGGAATTTTTTTTAAGACATGGTTTTAAAAGGGTGCATATCACACGTAAACAAAAGTTGTTATGCTTCTGTATTAATAGTATTGACTAGATTTTGACCCGCGCTCTAAAAGCGCGGAATTCATAATATTATTAATTATTATAGTTTTTTGAGCAAAATTATACTTCTAATTTTTA
>OVAN01013908.1:0-12460 GCA_900406275.1 Anastatica hierochuntica | reverse complement strand
CTAGGAGATTGATTGTGAAGTTGGAGTAGTCTAGGAAGGTTAACAGATCCGTGAGGGACCCTGTCCAGGTGAACCGGGGTGTTACAGATTTATGTAGGAGGAGGCTGCCAAGATGACTCGATCGAAGTGTTCGACTCAAAGACCCAAACTTGGGATCATGCGCCCAGCCCTAACCATGATTGGATACCAAATTGGGGTTGTCCATCCAGAGGCGCTTGTATTGATGGTAAGTTCCACCTGATAGTTGGGGCACATGGTCTAGCTTATGATGCAGAGGAAGATAAATGGGACTTGGTCGAACAAGAGATGATTCAAAACTTGACTTGGTCTTACTGCACTATAGAGAATGTTTTGTACTCTTTTTGTGAGGGAGGTTTCAAATGGAAGAATGTGAAAGGCTTGGAAGGACTGCCCAAGATTGATCGTTCAGTTAGATTGGCTGATTATGGTGGGAAAATGGCGGTGTTATGGGACAAGGTTTCGTATTATCGTGGTTGTAAGAAGATGATTATTTGGTGTGCGGAGATATAGCACTTGAAAGACGAAACAAAGATGTCATTTGGGGAAGGTGGAATGGCTTGATGATGTGCTTCAAGAGCACCACCCATATCACTGATTAAGATTCTATCTGCCACTCTTTGATCAGTGTAACGAATCGTTTAGTGATTTGATGGTGTTATACCATTTTCATTTAGTTGCACAATTGTGTCTGTGTTTTAGTTTAATGGTTATAAAGGACTCTACCTTTTCAGCACAAGTATTTGTCTCACATGCTCAAACTTGAAAGTTGTATATAAGATTTTGATTACTAACATTGAGGAAGAACTCTGGAATCAGATTTTGAAACCTTGACATCGCCATTCAAAATCAAAACATAGTAGGCTGAGGACGTTGGATATGGTGTAGTCAACACGGGAAAACATTGGACGAAAAGAAGGGATAGTTTCTATACAGATCTCCTCCATACATATTACAACTCAAAATGCAACCATCCATGTTATGATGTGCAATTTCTTTGTGAAGACTAAAGAAGCTAGACATTTATTGTTCTACTCTGCTAGTTGATGATCTCAGAGTTCAACATACAGGATGCATCACCATGGAGGGTTTCTCATATAATAGTTAAATCAAGTTTTCAATCCAAAAACAATGAAATAACAATATCCAAAACCATATATGATTCTTTATGGTATTTATATTTGCTTCCAACACTTTTTGACAATGCTATGTAATCAACAATTACAAAATTCGGTAAAAACACTCATATAGTAACACCTCCATTCATGTTTCCGTGTCTCTTTCGGCGGAACTGTGTCTCTCACTATATACCCTTTTTGCTCTCTTCTTTATTTGCTCAATCCAACGGAAATACAAAAATTTTGGATCAAAGGAACCAGATTAATTTCTTCTCAAAGCAAAAGTAGAAGAAGCAATAAGGCTCCATGCCTCATGCGGCCGGGATGTACAGAATGGCGACAAGGACACAACACATTAGAGTAGCTTGCTTGTCCTTCTTTTCGACGGCCCTCCTGGGAACATCTTCATGATCCATCCTAGAACCCTTTCTACCACCTTAAAATAGAAAGTTTTCAATTAGTGTGGTCTTTTTCAGATCCAAGTTTAAAACACTCGACAGAGAGAGAGAGATTACCTCGTCGCCCTCATCTGCAATCGGTGTTCTCTCTTCGACAACATGAGAATCTGGTTGCTTTTCAGGTGAAATGTTGTCTGTGGCCATCTTCTGCGCTGTTAGAAGCTCTAACCTTTGCGTCTGCGCTTCAAGTTTTCTGGATAACTCTCTGTTCAGCTCCTATAGTTAACAAACAATGATAAATACGAATAGTTGAGGAAACTGGAGAAACACAAAAAAGCATTACAGGGCTACTAGTAAAAAAATCCAGTGAAAATATTGAGAGCATGAACCAAAGTTAAACAATACGAAGAAAAGGACATGGCCTGGGATTTTAGGCCTATTATGGACTCAAAAGATATAATCCAACAAAACTATATAGAAAGCGTAGTCAGACCTTGTGCATGAAGTTATGGTGACAGAAAATTCTCATTGAAGTCAAAGAATACATGTTTCTCTAGCCCCTTGAATTTCATGCTATTTAGTTTTATGTTATTGTACCTGCACCTGCGCACTTCGAGATAACTCAGATGACAGTGCTTGTACCAACTCCTCTTTTTCAATTGCCAACTGCAGCCGAACAAACAAAACAACCTTCATGTTATTATCCAGATTAAGAAACGACAGTACCTTGAGTATTAAAAAGTATTGATTCTCTTATCACAGCCAAAGAAGACATTAAAAATAAAAACATCCTCATCTGATCAGCTGGGTCATTTAATTAAAAAACATAAATAATCTATACCTCAGCAATCAGCGTATTAATGTTATGAATCACTCTCATCTGATCAGCTGGGACGCTTGGTGAAATGCCTTCCAGAGTCAATTGTCCAACTTCAGGAATGATAGACGAACCACTTTCGAGTAGAGCAGTAGAATCTAGTTCCTGCCTGGAGTTATCTGGCATAGAATCTGAGACTGCTGCACCTAGAAAATAAAGGGAAATAATTGATAAAATATCAAAGTATCCATGTTTAGAAGGAATATATCATACATCCCATAAACTAGAGTCTTCATAGGCATACTGATTAACGGTTAAACTTGGATTATCGTTTTTCTCAGGGATGCTGAAATGCAATTATATGAGTCTAGACGTCTAAAATACGTCGCAGATTTCGTTAACAGTGTGCATATACTGCTTTGATTTTTAAGGACCATTACCGAGATCTTCTGTAGAGGTTGATGCATTATTTCTGCTAGTAGAGCTTTTACTGAGATCAGTGGATTTACCACCCGCGGAAGCTTTCTGCACCATGGTCTGTAGGACCTTCTTCTCTGAAGAGTAAGATGGAGAATATAAGATATAAAGAGAATTTTTAGAAGCGCATTACTTTCTGGAAGAACAGATCGCAGTGTGCATACCTTCCTGAAGAGCTTTGATAGTAGATTGCAAGTCTTGACGATCTTTCTCTAGGATCTGTAATTGTTTCCTGTAAAAGTTGATAGGTAAGGAGTGAAATATATCCCAAAAAGCCATATAACTCACAGATAAAATCCCTAGGAGTTTCCAGTATGCCATGGTTCTTTTTGGATCAAACATCAAGTAAAGGTGAAGAGACGGACAGGTATACAAACAATACAGTAAAGAGCAATACTTGTATGATGCCATTTCTGCCTGTGCATTCTCCAGTTCCCTCTCCAGCTTCAACTCATTAGATCGGAGTCTGAGAGCCTAATATATGTTCCAAGAAAATGTCAAACTCTAAACAGATGTATACAAGCATCTGAAGGTAGAGAAAACAGACATCTCACAACTGAAAAATTCGAAAAAACTAAACTAAAAATGTCAATGCACACTATTGCAGCTATGTGAGTCAGAATGTTAGTTTCTTTTTAAAAACTAATGTGACTGCAAGAATAGACATCCATAGGCAATACCTTATCTTCCAAACTAATGACTTCAGAAGCAAGTATTTGAGAACGCTCATCAGCAGCATTACACTCTAGCCGCGCATTTGCATACTCAATCCTGACAGACTCAAGTTCGCCCTGCAAGGTAACAGTGTTAACAGCTTTTCCAGTATTCCAGAATCTAATCCCAGTGGATGATTTCGAGTTTTGTATGTGTTCCATCACGCAGTTTGATAGCATACGAATCACCAATATCATGCATTATTAAAATTTATTGCTAGAGCATATACCACTAGCATTGGTTGCTTATAGGTAGTTCATACTAACCATTTGCGCTTGGATCTGTTGTTGTAGCTTCTCCATGTCATCTTTCAGTTGGTTAACAATACTTCTCTGCATGAATAGACGCGAGAAGAAGTAGTATTACATAAATCATTGGCGGTATTCAGGTCTATTACACATGTAAGTGGACACCATGTCTTTATAGCAATCATTATAACGTATCATTCACTTTCAACAGTATAAATTCAGTAAATGTCAATAACGTAAATATCCTGAAAAGATTTATCCAAATTCTTCGTCCTCCATCTCACTTGTGAATGTAACAATGATCTCAATCCTATAAATGTGTTTTTGGGCAACAGATTTTTAAAAATATTTTAGTCAGCTGCATGATTCTTTAACGAGACATTAGATTCACATACATCTACAACATGAAAATAAGTATTCTAATAATTACTCTCCCGAGGATCCGGAAACCACAAAAGAGCATATTCTGGCTAACAACGAGGTAAGCTAAAATGCAAATGGTCAACTGCAACAGATGGTCGAGATTGTTTACTAGTACAAATATCACTCCTATATCCAACTAGCATGCCATAAGTCTGTATGTACCTGCTGGTTATAAGTGTCTGTCATTGAAGAATTTTCAGATGCTAGGGATTCTGCCAGAGCACGTGAAGCATCAAGATCCCTTTGCAGTGAAAACTTTTCTTGTGTCAAATCCTCAATATGCTACAAATGGAAAAATGGAACCATAGCTAAGAAAATGCAAGCGAAAAGAGTGTACAAAGAGGAACAGTGAAAACTAACATCCAAAGTCAAATAAAAGATCAATGCAAGACAAGGTAAAAAGAATATGATCGACCAGCAAGAGGCATCAACCAAAAACCTTTAACAATATGCCCGTCATCATATATCATGAGACCAATTCTCCACGTGATTCTTGTAAATGAGAAGAGCATACCTGTTTCTCACTAATTCAAATCTCAAAACTAATCAAATATTACCCTCCCAACTATTCAGTAGCATATCAACAATGCACTAACAAAATAACAGATAAATATCTTACCTGTTCCAGAGCAGTAAAATCATCATTTTGTTTTGGCAGGGAGTAATCAGTGAAAGCTGGCATTACTCCATTGGCAGCTGGATACATAGAATTCCCGAATTTTTCAAATGGATTCAGAGAATGAGATGATCCGGTTGTCAATGATGGTCCATTGCTGTCTCTATTCCCTGATATATGCTGAAGTGAAGATCGCGCAAAACCATCACTGCCAGTTAGTTGGGAACCACTGGATGTGAACAAACCCACATCAATCTCAGGTTGTTGATATCGAGTCTCAGGAGCTCTTGGAATATTAAGGGAATCAAGAAAAGATGGACGACTCTTCACAGTTGCTTCATTCTTAGCTGAGTGAAAAGGAGAAGAGCTTGTGGTATTTACGCTAAAATCTGAAGATTCAGAAGGCCGAAATGATGTGTCTGAAGAACTAAACAAATAACTGCTAGACAAAGTTGGCTTTTGCATGATGCTACCTCCCCTTAGTTCACCACTTCTGTGGTGGTCATTGGAAACTTCGTGAACATACTCTGCTATCCTGGTCGTAGGTTGTGGAGAGTCTAACAACAAAACCGTAAAAAACAATTATGTTCATCCTTTTAAGGAACTGAAAAAAAAAAAAGAAGGGTAGGACAAAATACATTACTTCATCACTCTGAGATGATCACCACATACCTTTTCTAGATGAGATTAATCCACTATCTTGGCCAAAACCATCCACTTGCATGGAGGTAGATTGCAGAGTGCTTCCAGATAAAGAAAATGGGCTTTTAGGTACACTATCACTTTCTATTAGAGTAGAAGCACGATCGATCGGTTGCTTGTCTATATTGCTGCTGTAAGGTACGACATCAGGCTCATTATTCGCTGTTAAGTCCTTTGAGGAACCTATAAACTGTGAGCTACTAGAAATGCCAACTGTGCCTGCTGAATCGTGACCATCATCTGTTTTACTTCTTTCGCTGCTACCATCATTCGATGCTAGATTTAAAAATGATAAATTATATACATCTCCAGAAAATGAGGATGGATTGGTATGGGTTTCAGTTGAGGAAACTTGAGGAGTTTGGGCAGATTGCCTGAGAGGTCCATTAGAGATGGAGGATGAAGCAACAGCAGCTCCATCTGAATCTGAGACACTTGGCTGGCTGTTATCAACAAGCTGTGTGTTACTACTACTCTGTGACGCCCTTCGGGCTGCTGCTTTTTGCCTCCGGAACTGCTCCAACTGAATCCAGAAATCACCAAATTTAAGATACTAAAACCTTTGCCATTTATCTGGAAACTAAAAAATTATTTCTTGCTCATAAACATAGGCGTATGGAAACAATTTATTTATGCTAGATCGGAGATTAGGATATCGTCTCTGAATGCATATGTTTGAACATCAATCTCAATGATCAGATAAAAGAGGATCAGAAAGTTTCCAAGTTACAGCAATTGGAACAAAAAAGGAGAAGAAGATGTTATCTACCTTGCGCAGACCAGCTTGTCTGTCGGCCTGCTTCCGCGAACTCGAAACCGCAGCTGATGCCATCGAAATCTCGCAGAGTGAAACGCCTCCGTCTTCCCAAACTGCTTCAAATCAAACGCTTTTTAACCACCATTCACAAAACGCAGATGAAACTCGAACCAAAGAGATAGATCCTCACGCAAAGATCGAGATGAGATTTGATATAGTTTGGGGGAAAACACAGAGGGAGATCTCGAAGCAGTTTCAAAAATTGAGGGGAATTGTAACCAAATTTAGGGTTTTCGATCTGGAGAAGGAGAAAGAAAGAAGAATTTTGTTTGGTCGTCAGAGTTGTAATTTTATTAATTTCGTTTCCTTCTCCGCCAGATCTTTCTCTCTCTCTCTCGCCTTTTCTGATGCTATAATAGCATTCCTTCGTTTTTTCCCTTCTCTGTTTTTGAACGTTTTTTTAAAAAAAATTGACATAAGGAAAAATAATAATTAGGTGTATATTACAACCTCTACTAGTGTTGGCCTTCGGAATATTCAGATCGGATCAGTTCGGGTAGTTCAAATTTCGAATCAGAAGATATTTAGGAATCGATTTGAATCCGATAAATTTTTGGATCCGTTCGGATCGATCCATATCGATTCTTGAAATTTTAAGCAGATCCGAAACAAATCTGAAATCCAGAAAAAAAATTCGAACTATTCGAAAATCTGAACCCAATTATACGAAAATAATCGAAAAATTAGAATGATACCGAAAAACCCGAAAAAATCAATATAATAATATTTAAATAATATATATTAAATATTTAAAAAAATTGGATATTTCAGGTATCCGATCGGATCCCCGCTCGATTTCGGTTAGGTTGGAGTATTCAAAACATTTTGATATTAGAACCTTTCGGATATTGGTAGTTTTTCGGTTCGGTTCTGTTCCTTTTTTTATCCGGATTGGTTCTTTAGATCTGGATCTTTTGTCCAGTCCTAACTTCTATCATTGTTTAATTTTCATATCACAAATTGTAATTTACCGTTTTGTCTTTTTTGTATCTAAGAGAGTATTTTTTTTATAAAATCATCATTATTATATTATTATATTTTTCATTTTTGTATAATTAAATAATAATTTTCTTTATAAGATCTAATAAATTCACCGCAAAAAAAAAACTCATATTTAATGTTTAAAATAGTCCAAAATAAATAATACTATATTGGGATTTTTTTTGTAAAATATCTTCAACCTTTTGTAACCAAAAAAAGGAAAATTGTCAAAATAGAATAAAAATTCAAATATGTTTGTCTTTAAGGGATAAACGAAATGTTATATTGTCTCATTAGTATAAACTAGGCTGGTATTCGCGGATACATATAGATTTTCTTTGAAAGTTAATTTATTTTAAATTTTTCTTGTGTTTCAATAAATTTATAAAAAGTGATAGAAACAAATAAAATTAAATGCATTCATTGATAAATTAGAGTATGAACGATACGTTCGGCCTTGCTATAATACATTCAGGCAAAACAATGGATTGATCTTTGGATGAATTTGTTTAATGTTACAACAAAAACATTATTTGAATTTGTGGAAATTAAAAAAAAAAAATAGTGTTGGTATTTTAAACTGGAGTCATTACCTTCAAGTAATATTTGAATCTTTCATTCCATTCTAAAGACCGAAGCAAGGAAGACACAAAACTTAAATGTGTTAATAGTGAGACAAAGGTGCAATGTTTATAAGAGGTTGAAAACTTTGTTGAGGTTTTTTTTGCTTTGAAAAAAATGTTATTTATCCTAGAGTTTTTTTGGTATTTGAATCTCACGAAATCAGTTATTCTAACACTTTGTTTTTCCCTTTGAATTTTAGGTGGCGAGGAAATAGATCTTGCATTCCATAATTTGTTGATTATTCATCAATAGTTAGTCCTCACATAAACAAACAGAAACACATATACATTTACTCACATGTATTGGCCATGCAATATGCGGCTGAGATAAAAATAATGCTGGAGGAACCTAGTTATTGCTACTACTTGTAATTTCTCAAGATGAATTCCAAATATCCAAGAGACGTGGTCCATACATGTCCATAACATGAAATATTGCATTACTATTACATTTTAAACCATAAGAGACATTGATTTACATTTTCCAATCAAGAAATATGAAATTTAAATCATATCATATCATGTGCACAAAAAGACATCTTTAAGTTGAGTCGTTGAGACAATACAATTATCAATTTTGCTTAGATATGAAACTCATCGATATGTCCACGACACGCCATCAGAGAAGGCGATTTTCTACTAAACACACCAATCAAACACTATCGGTATAAATCAAACACTATCGGTATATATAAATACTATAACAATCCCGGAAGGATTCACACACAAGAGAGAATGGAAAACACAGTAACAAATTCCTAAACTTACAATAGTAGTATGGTCTAGCTCCAACTTACTTTCAGAACATGCCAAATCTCTTTGAGTTCCTGGTCTCTACATCCTTGAGCTTAAATGTTCCACCTACAAGTATTTCCAATGCTTCTTTATTTTCTTGGATGATTTGGCACTTGTAGATCTCTCGAAATAAGCTTGTTTTTAGAACATTTAATCTAAAGAGGAAGACCTTGTGACCAAAGTTGTTATGGATACACGATAACGGTTATATGCTCAGGAGGTAAAACTGAAACCTTTTTTATGACAAGTGATGAAATTCTAGGAATGAAGTGTTTTGTTGGTGCTTCTTGGAGTTCAAAACACTTAGCTGGTATTTCCGTTCTAATACGAATTCTTTTCTCGGTGAGTTTTTTGATACAAGATTGAATGTTCGATCTGCCCTAATGGCACAAAACTCGAGGGTGGCATTATAAAATTATATAAATGATAATCTCATTACAACCTTTAATTAGACTTTCTTCTACAATTCAAAAATAAATAGTATATGTTAAAAAAAATCAAATAAAATCTAAAACACTTTTGGACCGCACAAAAAAATTTAATAAACATAACATTAAAACACACAAAATCACCAAATCCTTAAAACCCAAACCAAACACACTCTCGTCGCCATAATTGTCACCGGCGAGTCTCTTCCTTTTCGTCGGCGATTCTCTTCCGTCCAAGGTAAAATCTTCTCTCTCTTTTTCTGTTTTCAAACTTTGTTTATCTTCCTTTCGATTTCTTTTGAAACTTTGTTTCAAACTTTGGAACAAAAAAACCAATTTCTTTTAGATTTATTTTCGATTTCTTCTCCCTCAGAGCTCCGCTTTCTTGAAATCTCTTTCACATCTTCTTTACAAGTTCTTCAAACTCTAAAACCAAGATTACTGATAAGACTTCAAACTGTAAACTTCTTTGTAAATTGTGTTTGCAATAGGGTTCAAAGCTACGCCTTTTGGTGTGTTTGTCTATTGTTATGGATCTTTAGCGTTAAATTTTGTTTATTAGCTTTCTTTTTTTCTTGTTTAATTTTTCGAATTTATGAAGAATACTGGTTCATCTCGGTTTCTTGATTGAAGTAATTATTCAATCGAGTATTGCAATGTGTTTGTTCTTTTGTAGATATGGTGTTGGATTTTCCTAAGAGTTTATAGAGAGAGAGTTTAAAACCTGAGGTTAAGAAGATAAACAATAGGTACCGCATGACACTTCTCACAGTATTGGAAAAAGCAATGTCAGAAGAATATGAGAAAGTGAGAAGAGATCCAATATTCATAAATATCATGCTATTCACGAAAATGGCCTCAAATTTTCTGGGAAGTTGGTGCATAGCTTCTTGTGTAAGGAGTTTATTAATTCCAAGATACATGAGAAGTGGTTCATCTTTGCAAGGAGGCCTCTACGGTTTTCATTGCAGGAATATCATATTGCCACCAGACTCGAGATTGGAATAAAAAGCAACTATGAAGTAGTAAAATGGAAAGATGATAGGGTTTTAGGAGTAAGATTTTAAAGAGAGGTGGGAAGATCAACTTGAATATGCTAAAAGAAGAACATTTAAAAGTTGCTCACACTTAGACTCGGGTTTATAGGCTTAGGTTGATCTATCTTTGTGTTATAATGGGTGTGGTCATTGGGAGGGATGAGAAGGTGTATATCCCACGTTTGTACATAAAGTTGGCTATGGATTTTGAGAAGGTTCGGATGTACCTGTGGGGTCTTCACTCGTACAAATTTCTACTGTCTTTGATAGAAAAAACCAGGAAGAAGTTGGAGCAGAAGGAAAGCTACATGATGGAAGGATTCTTGTTTGCTCTGCAGACTTGGATTATGGAAGCTATTCCTGACTTCGGAGAGATGTGTGGCAAAAAAGTGAGTGAAAGTTTAGTGGTTCAAAGTGTGGTAATTGGAAAGGATGCGCAAAAATTTCATATGAAGACAACATGGAGAGTGTATTTCCACATAAGGTATGTAAACATTTTTCTTGTAGATAGTGCTAATGTATCTATTTGAGACTAACTTTTAATGTTTTAAGTTTTTAGTAGGGGGAGTTGTATTCTTTCATATCAATGATTGGAAATGGTGATGTCGTCGTCTCTGTTGAATATGTAAGGATGGATGAGAAGCGCGATGAGAGTAGATCGTGTTGTACAAATGATCAATGTAGAATATGATTAGAGTAAGTTTGAATTGGAAGTTGTAGAAGCTGGAAGCTCTGAAATGGAGGAAGCCAACAAAAAAGATGTCGAGGCACAAGCTGACACATAGATTGCT
Source organism: Anastatica hierochuntica (assembly GCA_900406275.1). Lineage (NCBI taxonomy): Eukaryota > Viridiplantae > Streptophyta > Magnoliopsida > Brassicales > Brassicaceae > Anastatica > Anastatica hierochuntica. Next base: position 1,457 of record OVAN01013908.1, on the reverse strand, counting down.
GATGAGACTAATGGTACAAAGGATGTGTGTGGTTCTGTTAAATATTCGGGAAAATACAAGAGAAATATTCATGACCAATGAGAAGAAGTTGTTATGCTAGAGATCTGCATCAATGAAGAGGGGGGTCTTGATTCTAAAATGAAGGAGTTTATTGAGGGTTTGTTTCATTCATCTTTCACTCCTTTGGAGGAGAAACTTAGTAAGAAAATAATGGACATAATGGAGAAGCTAGAGACAGAGGTTACAAACAGGATGGAGAAGATGAAAAGTGATATAACATACCTTAAGTTGGCAGTCGATTTAATTGATACTAGGTGATGGCCCGTGCAGGGGCACATGCATGAAGAAATTTGAACAAAATATTTATAAAAACCGAAGTTTGAACTAGTGTCTTTGTTTGATCAGTTGATCAACAATGCTAGTGGTGCTTGCTTGTTTTTATAAAGGTGTAGGAGATATTTCCAGAATATGATGCGGCGGCGTTGTAGTACCCGTTGTGATAGTGACTCCGGTGCTTGTTATGGCAAGGCGCCTGAGATGAAAAAGAAATATTTTGTATGCACGAAGTTGTAAACACTTCCACTAAAGTTATGTTTTAGTGGTATTTTTGTTGATACATTTATTTTGTAAAGCAAAGTTCAACACAGTTCAGCCCAGGTAACCTAAAAAACAAAGAGAACGGATGAAAAGTCATCAAAACTGAATACTACGATAATAGGTGCAGGATACCACACCATACACCACACAACATATAAGCATAACTATGGTCACAAGACCATTTGTATGGATTGGATCTTTGGCTCCCTTAAGTCTCCTTTATCAGAAGAAATCAGTTCCATGAAGAAAGCAAAGTGAGAATAATCATTATGTGACTCTCTTGTTTTGTTTTTTTTGGCGTTTCGTGTTTTTTTTTCCTCAAGGTTTTACATTTCTCATTGAGTTTTTTTCTGATATGTATGTCACTTTGTTAGAACTCGAAACATCAATGTATTATATGTTTATGCATGATCACTATCATAGTAAAAATATGAATGTGACATAAACTTGTAAAACAACACGTAATGATTAGCACATACAAAAACTATGTGCTAATCACGTAATGGTAGAGTGACATACATATCAGAAAAACATTAATTGCAGTACTCGTTTTAATATTTAGATGGAACTTATTTGATTTGTTGAAAAAAATGTGTCCAAAAACCAGAAAAAATAACACCCAACAAGTACTAAAAATTAGAGAAAAACATCATTAATTTGTGTTCCGAAAAACTTCGTTGTAGATGACATTTTGAATTTTTTTCTTAGGTTTTCCTTTGTCGTCCGTGACAAGTATCTACAATGTAAATTCCTCCGAATAAAACATATTATCTTTGACACCTGTTTCGGAAGTCTCATATTGTTTGAACTGTGGTAAGTCCTCTCCTCACCCAAGAAAACAATTAATGGAAGATCAAATA
>OVAN01013907.1:0-12461 GCA_900406275.1 Anastatica hierochuntica | reverse complement strand
GTACGCTCAAACACGAATTCGAATAAGATCCCTTTTCCTTTCTTCGTTAACGGTGTCTANTGTCTATCGATTATTGTTCTTCGTATTCGTTCACGTTTTGATCTACAATTTACTTTCGTGTTCAAACTGTTTCACATCACGAATCATGTTTACTTAAACTTGTTCTTATGAATCCTGTTATCTTATCACTGTTATACTCATTTAGTTTCGCATCCTATTTCGTATCAATCTCACTTACGTTATTCATCTTGTTTCATCTTACTTTCGTCATACGAATCATGTTAATTTCGATCTCGCAATCTGTATTCAATCTGCTTTACTCACGCTTTTTGTCTTATTTCGTTTCGCAGCTTAGTTTCGTAACTCTAACTTAATTTCTCGTGTTCATCATCTGATCTCATCGCTTTTTGGCCACAGAAAATTCGTGAACCACGTAAACATTGACAGTGAGAATTTTGGTTCCCACAGACATATTTGACACCGCCGCATCTAAGGAGACCATATGAGAAATGCTTGGAAATGGAACTAAAAAGGCACGCCAAGGTCATAAGAAAACAAGGAAATATGCTCTCGCGACTAATGAGGCCCTTCAAAAGAAGTGCAAGGTACAACAAAAATGCAACCTCAAGCGAGAGTGATGAAGATATTCAAGAATGCCCAAGAGTGATTTTGCAAAACCAAGAATGTCAGTAGCTCTTCCACCATTGGTGATCCAAGAATGACAAGAGCATCGAATACACCCACCAAGGACTTCGTTTCAAGAGCCATCCCGGAGGAAACATGGGAAAGACCCCGTCGTCCCTTCTTCATCTCGGCCACGAAGATCAAAAGTCAACAACAATGAGCTTGATTCCTCCATTGGATCCACGAGACCCCATACATATGAGTTGTCAAAAGGTACACCTACTATCCCTTGTATATACCATTGCATATTTTCGTTTTTCATATGTGCTTTTATGAGTCACTCTCACGGTTTAAAATTCACCGAGATGGTGAAGTTTAAATCCGGAGGAGGAGCTTAGTACTAATGTTATTTTGCGTTTTGTTATTTTCTTTTCTTTTCATATTGAGTCTTTCACTGTAGATAGTTATGACTTACAAAAACAAAAAAAAATCGAAAAATTTCAAAAAAAAATCCAAAAAGATTTTAAAAACTTGCATATAAATTGTATCCATTTGTAAATACTTAGTTTGTTAGGAGCATATAGGATATCATTTTTCATTGGGAACAATGATGAAACTACCTCATATATAGATAAGTTTTGTTTAATGAATAATGCCCTCACTAGAAGTAAGATGTCTCCTAGACCACTTTTTGTCTTAGGAAAATTCGTGATTGGAATTGACCATTTAATGGTCTTTGCGAATGTGGAAGTAAGCTATCTTTTGAGTCAATTCCTATCTAATATGTCTTTTAAATGAATTTTAACATCTTGTTTATGAGCTTTGTCATACTTGACCATGCGAAATCACTACATTTGAGCTATGTTTTAACCATCTTTTACCACTATTTCTTAGCTCAAATTGCTACTCTCATCTTTAGAGTATTGACCTACCCTTGTAAACCCTTAAACCTTTCCTTCAAAACTCCCTATTATTATACGAGCAAAATCCCCAGTGAATTGAAGTTGAACGACAAAGAGGATACTTCCTTAGAGTTAGCCTCACTTTAAGACTAACTAGAGTCATAGGAAGGGAAAATATTTGTGGTTTTGGGTTTGTCTAAATCTTGGGAATGGTTAGTGTGTATTAATTCAAGTAGATGTTCTTTAGTGCTTATATGATCCTAGGTTGTTTCAAATAAGAAAAAGAAAGAAGGAAAAATCGAAAAAGATAAGAAAAATAAGTGAAAGAAAAATGCACTAGAGATTAGTACTAAGTTTAAGCTCTAACCTTGGAAACTAAAAGCTTAGAGAGTCCACCCTTAAAAATAAAAAGAAACAAAGAATCCAAGTGATTACATAGTGGCTCTTAAAATAAAAAAGAAGGTTAGTAGCTAAGAAGTTTAAAAATCTCTAGTTGTCTACAAAAACAAAAAGAATGAGTGAGTTTGGTTCAATAAAAGTTTATGGTTTCTAGATCTAGGATGAGTAGTATATCAAGTAAGTATCTAGATCCTTAGGAAGCAATGGGGTGGGAACAATTAGAGGATGTAAATGCTCTGTATGCGTAAATTATTCGGCTACCACCTTACTTTTGCCTATTATCTTGCACTAATTTGTTTGAAAGAAACCACTTTAAATCGAGAGAACCCTCTTCTTTTCATAGTTCTTTACATTAAACTCCTTCTTTGAACTCCAAACTGAATGGATAAGATGCATTGCCCATAGGTAAAGAACTCACGCCTAAGCTTAATTGAATGTAAAAAGGAATTGGCGATGAGATAATTTATGGATGTTTAACTTAGATTCTAAGAGTTGGTTTTGTGATAATCATGGAGAAGTACATAGACTCTTAGATAATATTTTCACCATTTTACTTGTTTTGAGGACATTGGGCATAAGGCATTACTTTTTATATCTTGGTTTTGAGTTCCCACTTACAAACCTTATTTTCGGGTTTGATCTTTGTCGTTTGCTTGAGGACAAGCAAATGGCAAGTTCGGGGGTGTTGATGTGTACATATTTTCATGCATATTTTGATTCATTTTGGCTTAGTTTCATCTACACTTAGGTTGTAAATATTACATATAAGTCTTAAAATCCATAAGTTTAAGTCTAGATTCTAGTTTAGAAGCATATTGCATTTGCATACCATATTCTTTGAATTTGTAGGTGCAACTTTAAGATGGATTCATGGAGGCTCTAGAGGTGAATCTAAGGTGGAAATAGAGCTAAAAAACAAGGACAAAAGGAACTAAGCACTATGGAAGAAGTTGGGATCAAATAGAGCATCCAAGAGGAGAAAGAAGAGACAAAGAGCTGCCAACGAGCCCTGTTGTCGACCCAGAGGTCGACAGTGGGCAACCTTGGGTCGACAGTACCCTCCCTTGGCCGCTTTCCTGTCCAAGGTGAGCTACTGTTGACCCAAGGGTCGATGGTAGCCAATATTGGGGTGACAGCAGGCGCCCTTGACGTGAAGAAACCCTTTTTTAGGGCACCCACACTCTTTCCTTTAATATAAATAGCCTCCTAATGAACCAAGAACATATCTATGCTTATCTTTGTTGAACTTTTCTTAACGTTTCTTTCATTTTGAGATATAAAACATTGTAATAAATTCTTGATACTTTTGAGTTATTTGGATCTTTTCTTCTTCATCTATTTCTCTAGATCTATTTTCCTAAGACCATGGGAACTCAAAGACCCAACTCTTGTCTTTGGATTTCCATGACTCTTAGTGAGTAGATCCTTCTTGGATCTTGCGATCTGGTAGGCTAGGGATAGATCTAGGGTTGTGATGGATGATTAGGCTAGATTTTGGCATAGATTCCTACTAGATCTAGTTTAGTTCTTTAAAGTTCATTGCTTGCTCATTGACGCCTAGAAAGTGTTCGATGAAATGCTTGAGAGAACTAGATCTATGTTTTTCACCTTGAGCTATGAGAGTAGTTTGACCGATGGGACATCAAGGTGTTGAATGACTAAAAGGGCTTGAAGAACACTATCACATACATGTTTAGATAGGCAACAAACGAGAGTTGAGCCTTGTAATGTGTATAGGTGAATAGATTTTCGCCACGAGAGTGGGTAGGACGATAATAGAGGGATCTTTGGTCTAGGAATAGCTTCAATCCTCTAATAAGGCCTTACCAAAGTCAATCACCGTTATCTCAAGATCCTACCTTTTTGTTGATTAGATCCATGTTCACTCCTTTATTGCTTTACATTCTTGCTAGTTTACTTATTGCTTTCTTATACATTTTCATTATGTTCGGCCTTAAATACCATTAGATTTAGTGGAGACCCGTGACAATCTCCATCTATATCGCCCACCTAAACTAGGACTCTTAGTGTATTCTCTTTGCTTAGGTTCTACTAGTCTAGCCTCTAAATCCTTGGACGACCCTAAAGTATTACGACTGACTTATTTCTCTTGCGGAATTAAAAGTAGGGTTTAGGTTTATAAATTTTAAACTTGGACAAACCACCCACGTCTTTCGCTATAAAGAAATACGAAAATAATCCCCAGTGTAAGGTTCCTCTATAACCTCCTCAATCACATCAGTCAATGTGTCCACTACAAATGTATGTCCGTCAATGGTAGGCTTCTTTTTTGACTTCTCGAGGTTGAAATGCACATCCAGTTTCCCCAACTGTAGATAAGTTTGACCATTCTGAACATCAATCATCCCTCTAGCAGTGGAAAAGAATGGTCTACCCAAGATGATAGGAACCTTGGGCTCTTCGTCGAGTTCCAAGACTACGAAATCGGTGTATACATAGCCCTTGCCAACACCAACAAGAATGTTGTCTAGAATACCCACTAGCCTTCGAACTGATCTATCATCAAGTATCAAGGACATCTTTGTGGGATTATAGTTCACCATATTTAGCCTCTCTGAGATAGACAACGACATCAAACTACCTCCAGAGCCCAAGTCACACAGACATCTCTCGAAAGTAAGAGATCCAATCCTGCAAGGTAAAACAAAAGGACCTGGATCTTCGTGTTTCTCCGGTGCGATGTTCTGAAGAACTGCGCTACACTCCATAGTAAGAACTGATACACCTTGTTCTAAAGTCATGCGATATGAAAGAATCTCCTTCATGTACCTCTTAAGAGAAGGTACCATCTTGACTGCTTCTACGAAAGACAAACTCACATGTAATTCACCGACTAGATTCTTCAACTTCTCATACTCACGTTCCTTTATCTTTTCAAGGGTCTAGAAGGATACGGAGGCTTGGGGACATAAGGCGGGGATGGTACATACTCATCCGCAACCTCTTGTGCCTTTGATTCATTGCGAAAATCTGACAAATCCACGCCAGAATAGGGATCGATCGATCCAGGGACAGGGATCAATCGATCGTTTTCCCTCTGTCCAGAGGTTGTATATGCCAAGGATCGATTGATCCTGGGACAAGGATCGGTCGATCCTTGTCCCTTTGTGAGTGACGAATTTTTCAACTCTTTACCACTCCTCAGCGTAATGGAATTGCAATATTCCTTCGAATTCTTCTCCGGTTTGCCTTGAGTGATGCCCGGTGGAGCTCTGTTCCTTGCACGAGTCTGAGCAACTTGTGTTTCCAGCAATTTCATATGAGTGCCCAATGTCTCGAACTTCCCATTGAGATCACTATACATGTTATCCACCTTCTGATTCAAGTCTGCAGAGGACTTTGTCTTTCCAGGACTTGCTACAACATTTTCTTCAGCTCACTGAGAAGATGTAGAAGATTGTCACTGGTTTTGATTCTGATACCTCGACTGATAGTTGTTCTTGAATCCTCCTGAACCAAACTGCTTCTGTAGATAGCCACTGTTTCCGAAACCACTGCTTTGATTCTTGTTCTGAAACCCGAAGTTGAAGACACTCTGATTCAGTTGGTATGGCTTGTTTCGGAATTGGTTCTGTTGGTTGAAACATCTATTACCAAAGTTCCCTTGACCTTTAATGTTATTCACATCTGCTTGTCCACCATTCAGCTCCTCAGACATGAACTCATGATACATCTATCCCATTTTCTGCTCCTGAAGCACAGATGCTTCATTCTGTTCCCCAACAAAGTGTACTCCTTGCTGCTCTCTTTTCATTAGCTCATCGAGCTTTGACTGCAGATCATCAATTCTCTTCGCATAAGATGATACAACTCCTCTACCACGGTCATTATCTGATCTTCGATTAGCCTGACTATTCGCCATGTTATTCACCAGCATATAAGCTTTTTCTACAGTCTTGGTCATGAAATCACCATTGCTCATAGTGTCAATAGCATTGTGATATTTCTCCTCAACCCCATTTTAGAAAGTGGTGAGGAGATTCCAATCTGAGAACCCATGATGAGGACAATCATTGAGGTACTCCTTGAATCTTTCCCAAGCTGCATAAAAACTCTCAGAATCCAATTGGTGAAATCCATAAATCTTGTTTCGAAGAGACATAGACCTTGATTTCGTGAAGAAATGACCAAGGAAAGCAGCCTTGATCTTGTCCCATGTCTTCAAAGAATCAGGCTCCAAACTGTTCTACCATCTCATAGCCTTGTCATTTAAAGAGAATATGAATAATATGCATTTCAGAGCTTCAACAGGTACTCCGTTGTGCTGGATAGTATTGCAGATGGCTTCAAATTTATCCAGATGGTGCATTGGTTTATGTGATGGCAACCCATGAAATTGATTTTGTTGCACCAAGTTAATGAGACTAGTCTTGATCTCAAAGTCTCTTCTCTCTATGGGAGGCGGAAAAATCCCAGCATGATTTGCATAGAAAGCCTCCGGAGTGTCATATTGCGCTAGAGTCATCCTCTGTTGAGGTTGATTTACGCGTTGTTCCCCCACAGCTGCAACATTCTACTGGCCTATTTATTGAGCACCAGCATTAGTACCACCTGCAGTAGGTGGATCACCTCCTTGAAAGACTCCAGGAAAGAGAGGATTCTGATAAACTTGAATGTTATCACCCATGTTATCACCTATGATTTCAGTGAACTCAAATTCCTCAATAACCTCCAGCAGCTTCTCCTTCTTCTTTTGTCTCTCTAAACGCCCTGGTTCTGTCTCAAACTCGAGAAAATTCGCGATTCCTTGGCTTCTAGTGTGAGGTCTGTTCATGCACCTGAAAGTACAAAAACAAAGAAGAAAGAGAAGAGATTAAAAAAAAATGCCTTAGGCACGCAATGATCCTAATTTCTAAGACGACCTATTGGTCCCCGACAACGGCGCCAGAAAACTTGATAGCTCAGGTTTTCGCCCGAGATAACACTGCAAGAGCACAGAAAGTACGTTGTAGTGGTTCGGGATCGAATCCACAAAGACCAAATGTAGCACGAAGAATTTCAAATCAAACAACGGGCTAAAGTAAAAAGTATGTTTTGTAAGAGATGCAGAAAATCGAAATTAAGAGGCAGAGAAAACAAGCAAATGACAACGGGGTTGTAAATCAATCAAAAAAGAGTTAGGCATTGGGTGTTCTCAGGGAAACATTTCATTGTTGATTCGAATTATTGATTAGGGAACATTATTTAAATTGTCTTGAACTCAAACACTAATATAGAATTGATCTACTTCTGTAGATTCAGTTACCTATGTATTAGAAACCTCGAGACTAACTTTTGTTGACTCTCGGATTCTAATCATGCATTCTAATCATGCATTCTAAACATGTTTGATAGGTTCACAATTCACTTAAACATCAAATTCCATTGGCTTGTGATAAATTGCTCATTTAGGATTCTTTCAGGCATTTAATCGAACACTTTCCAGGCATTAAACAACCTAAGATCAGAAACAAAGTGATCAATTTAATTTCATGCATTACAAACAGTCCTAGGTGAAGATCCAATTGATTAAATCCCTAATCACACAATTCTATGTCAACAATTCATGAATCCCTATGTGAGAACCCTAAACCCAACAAGCAAACTACTTACTCATGATCAGAGAAACAACATAAATCAAATCAAAGAGATACATTACTATATTAATCAAAAATAAAGAGGAAGGTTCAAAATTCTTCTCAGATTCGAAGTACGGAAGATGATTCTTCTCCCAAGGCTTACAAATCTCACTCTTACTCTCAAAACTCATAAAAACAGCATAACGAAACTCAAAACACGAGTTTAGGTTTTAGTTATGAAATCCAGTTCACAATAAGTTTAGTTTGGTTCTTCAAAATCTGTCTGCGACATACGGGACAGGGATCGATCGATCCTGGACAGGGATCGATCAATCCTGGACACAGATTGATCTATCCCAGTCCTTCTGTCAAAAAAATTTTCTTCTCTTCACAGACTTCCTTCGATGCTTGAAATCCGTCCAAAATGCGTTCTTTCCGCACATTCAAGCTCGATTCTTGTAAAAACCCTAAAGAACACAAATCCGCTCCAAAGAGATCCAAATACATACTAAAAATCATATTTCTTGAGTAAAAACCGTAATAAAAACCATTAAAATACTAACACATCACTCCTCAAATACTACTTTCAGCAATATGTCAAGCATTTGAAATGCATACCACTATAGATCTATTCACAAACTAGTTTAGTCGGTGAATAGCATTAAAGATCAAGCAGAGATGATAACGTTATTGATAAAACCTAATCGATTAAAGATTTAGCTCAAGAAAGCTATTGAACTCTTACCTATTGTCAAACATGCAACTTGTAAACACAAAATCATTAAGGACTCCATGCATTCATAATCATCAAAGGATGAAGAAGAAGATAAAACCGAGTTTATCTATGAATGAAAGAAGTATTCATAATGAATATGGATCTTTGGAGGCTACAAAGGGCATGACCCCAAAGGGTGTATTTCTAGCCTACTAAGATTGTTATTCAACCCTAATCTAAGCAAATTCTTCGAAATCAAGAGGCTAAAAACAATTATTTGTAGTGTTATAACTTTCTAAAAGGGAAAATGGAAAAATCTAATCCTAAACTAAGCGATAAGTCCTAGGAGGCACAAAATTATTAGCAATCCTAATCTAAATTTAAGTGTTAATATCTGATGTGTTCATATTTTCATGCATATTTAGATGCATTTTAGCTTAGTGTCATCCACTTTTATGTTGTATATATTGCATTTTAGCCATAAAATCCATATTTATTGAGTATAGAGTTTAGTTTTAGAGTTAGTTGCATATGCATATAATTTCTTGCATTTGTATGTTCTACTTTTGGAGTGGCTTAATGGAGGCTCTAGGGAAGGATTCAAGGTGGATATGGAGCTAAGAAATCATGGAAATCAAGCAATAAATGCATTTGGAATGGATGGAGGCAATAGAGCTAACAAGGGACCAAAGAAGAAGCCCCAAACTGCAAATGCATGTGGCTACCGACCTGCCTGGTAGATAGTGGCATGCGCAGGATCGATAGCCACATGCACTGACAGACTTACTGCCAAATGCATGCCACTATCATGGACAAATATTTATTTTATTGCTTATTTGACCAAAGTTTCTAACCTTCTTTTGTTGATTTTCTTTGATTTGTGAAGGTATATGATAACAAGGTCTAGAAGTGAGCAAGATACAAGACTTCTTGACATTGATCCAACTCGTCATGAAAGGCAAAACTCAAGAGAAATGAGAGCTAGGGAAAGACAAGCCAATCTACTAAGGTTGGGTATGAATAAATAAATTGAAGAAGAGAATCATCTATCTATGGAGAATCAACCACAAGAACGAGTTCCACCTCCACCTCATGGAATGTTCGTTGGTCAAGAGAACCAAGAGCACCGTCCATTCCACCAACCTATACAAGAACCAAGGATTGGAGAAGGAGATGAGCCATTCACTAATGACGAAAGAATGGAGATAAGCCTCCCACCAATCCGAAAGAACAACTTTGAGATCAATTCAAGCTTAATCAACATGGTTCAAAATGCTCAATTCTTTGGTCTACTTTTGGAGAATATATCCTCTTGAGCATTTGGATAAATTCGGTAGGTTGTGTTGCACGGTGAAGATAAATGGAGTGGCGGAGGACATCATCAAATTGACCTTGTTTCCTTTTTCTTTATGAGACAAAGCATCACAATGGGAGAGGAGCGTTGTGACTTCTTCAATCACAATGTGGGATGAATGCAAAAAGAGGTTTTTGGCTAAGTTACTCTCACCCTAAAGGACGGTGAAGATAAGAAATGAGATCCCTACCTTCAAATAAGGAGGATTGGAGTCACTTTATGAAGCTTGGAAACGCTTCAATGGATACATAAGAAGTTGCCCTCATCACGGTATAACCAAAGGCAACCTACGTCAAATCTTTCATAGGAGTATTCGTGAGAAGTATCATCTAGCTTTGAACACCGACCAAGGAGAGAACCTTATTGATAATTTGGCCCAAAGTGACAATTGTAATGGAGATGTCTATGATATAACGGTTAGGAGCACGGGTTCAAATAATGACAAGATCAAAGAGCTTAGAGACAAGGTCGATAGGCTCATTATCTAAACAAAGAGAAGTGTTCACTTTGTTAAAACTGAATTTGAAGGAGGACAAGAGAGTGAGAATCAAGAAGAAGTGAGCTACATCCAAGGAGGATACTACAAAAAACCCTTCAACCAAGGATACAAGCCTTATAACAACAACTTGCTTTACCAAAGCAACAATGTGGAGAACCCACAAGATCAAATCTATCCACCCAAGACTAACCAACATGGGTACCAATTCCAACCAAAACAAAGCTTCTACCAAAAGCCTCAAAAAGATGATCCTTCAAAAGAGGAAGAGAATCATGCTATGCTCAAGAAGCTAGTGGAAGGAAAAAATGAGACTAAAGTCGAGCTTAACAAGAGGTCTGGAGAGATTAATACAAAGATGGAAGCCTTGTACCGAGACATGAACAACAAGCATGAAGCTCTAGCTTCACATATGAAGGTAATTGAATCTCAAATTCAACATGTGATTGCAAACCAAAAAGGAAAGGTCGTAGTTAAATAGAAAGGAGGGTCAAGCAAGAACTTTTGCAATGCCTTCTTGGAAGAAATCAACAACAACTTTCAACCATGGGACGGTATTGTTTTCACTCTTGAAGAAGAGAAAGTTATTGATGATTTTGAGAATCTCTATTTGAATCCTCTGGATGAGGTTGTTGATAGCTTGGATGTTGAATTTGTTAGAAACACACTCGAGAAGGAAGGTCATGCCGAATTTGACCTTGACATCATTGAGAAAAGCGCTCCACTTGGAAAGGAGCTTGAGAAGGAAGACATTCCTTTGGATAAAGGGGATGTCAATTTTGAAGAGAAGAAGAAAGAGCCTTGGATTAATAATAAGGCTACTAAAGAGGAAAGAGTTAAGGAAGGTAAGAATGAATAAAGCTTCAAGGAAGAAGAATACCTCAATGTCTCAAGGAAAGAGACATTGGAGAAAAAGGACGAGGAACCAAGGCTTCCCAGTAACACATCCAGTGAGGGGATATAAACGAAGAAGAATTTTCTATCTTGAACTATTCTTCTACTAAATACCATCTACCTTACCCTCGGTGCTACAAGAAATAAATATTGGGAGTGCTCTATCGGAAGATGAAGCGGGATGGCGACTTAGACATTCTGTAAGAATGGTATGAAAAAACCAAAATCGATGCAAAAGCTAAAGAGAAGCTTGAGAAGAAATTAGCTACTATAGAGAGAGTAGCTCACGTAAGCTGGATAAGGATGCAAGAGCAAAGGGTGCTGCTCCATCCTCTGCCCATGTCAAAAGAGCTTCTAATTGGCCGAGACCCTTGTACACTTTGAGTATAAAGGCTGATCAGAACAGGTCTAATACGGTTACGGTGGAGTTTCCGGAGCAGATTTCTAATGAGCTTGACAAAGGTAAAGCTGTGGTGATGGTTGAGGTTTCTGATGGCGGTGTTAATGACAGCTCAATGTCAGGTTCATTGCTTGACAAGGAGGATCCCCTGTTGGAAGATGGAGAGATGATGGAGGATGATGATCTTCTTAGTGAAGATGGTGAAGGTATAGTGGTGGAGCAGCAGGAGAGGATGTGTACGGGTCTAGCTGTCTCTGATGTGGATATTCCCGGTGAATCTTCGGAGACTAAGCCTTTGGTCTTGGAGGAGGTTAAAGGTGATCAAGGTTTGGCTGTGGTGGTACAAGCTGCTGAGAGTGTGTTTCCTGGTGGCACTACGATGACTTTAGGAGGTGACGTGGGGGACAAGGCTCTGGATAATACGTCGTTGCTGGTCACAGATCATGAAGGTAATTTTATTGGCTCCTCTTCCACGGGTATAGATTCAATTTCTACTGCTTTGAATGGAATTACTTTGGATAAAAAAGGAAAGGGTATTGCTAGGTGTAGCAAGAGCCCGAGTAAACTTAAAACAATGAATATGAGGAAAATGACTATGTTGTTGATGGCTTCGCCAAAGAAACGAGTGGATATTAAGAGGAGAAACAGGAACGACTTGAATGCTTCTAATTCACAGATTCTTGTTGCTGCAGGAACGAAAAAACAAATTGGTCACACAAAGGACGGTATGAGAGGCCTGGCGAGTCAAAAGAAAATGGTGAAAGGGATGGTGGCTCTCCCGAAGCCACCGGCACACCCGTAAAGATCATGAGTTGGAACTGTCAAGGCCTAGGGAGCGACTTGACAGGCGATACGTTGCGGGATTTATGGAATAAGTTTAGACCCGATGTTGTGTTTTTGTCGGAGACGAAGCAGTCTTCCCTTTATTTAAAAAAATTTCAGTTGCAATTTGGGTTCAATAATTTGTACACGGTGGAACCGTTGGGCTTAAGTGGTGGTCTCGCCGTCTTTTATAACAATGAAATAAAATTAGAAATTCTATATTCAAGCAATCGCATAATTGATGTTAATGCTTTATTTTATGGTTTCAAAGTTTCA
>OVAN01013906.1:0-12462 GCA_900406275.1 Anastatica hierochuntica | reverse complement strand
TGAACATTATTTGAAACGGATTCAATTCTTAAATATGAAATTTATTTTATTAATTATTATAGTTTTTTTGACAAAATTGCACTTTTAATTTTAAAATATTACGATTTTAAGTGTTTTTAATATTTAAGAAAATATATTTATTCTCAACTATAGTATTATTTTAAAATAATATATTTATTCTCAGTTATAATTTTATTGTAAAATTATCAAATCCGGTTGAACTCGGTCGGACCATATCAACCTATGACCCAAGGAATTACCCATTTCGATTTTCGGTTTAGTTTTAAAAAAATTTACATATTTAATAACTTCAAAAATATCATTTTTTGTAATTGTTACTTAGTAAACTTAATTTTAAATATTGTTTTTCTAGAAGTGTGTAAAAATGAACGAATAATTAGTCATTAGTTAATTCCATTAATATTACTTAATTAAACTAATTACCTAAATGAAATAAATAATTAAGTTGTTAGGCTATATAATAGGGGTGTATAATTAATATTAATATAAGAGTTCAAAATGGATAATATAAGACGTAAACAAAGGTTGTTGTGCTTCTGTTTTAATAGTATAGATTAGCAAATAGCAACCTATGGACCCTGACTATGAAGCACCGGGACGGCATATTGGTGATGTCTCCCGTCTTGGGGACAGTTTGGGTACGGAGACTGATGGGGGTGGTCCCTACCATATCCGGTCTGGACTAAACCGATCTACGAATTGGTGGACTGTAGGGGCCCACTAGCGAAGAAGGAGAGGAGCTTAAAGCCCAGAAAAGGAGAAGGGCCTCGAGAAGGGCCATGATTCCGTTTGATGGAAGCAACCGCCATATCTTAGCCTTAAGAGACCAATTGAATGCGCATTTAATTGGGAGGAAGATTTGAAGGAGAAAAAGATCAAAGAGCTGTTACGAAAGAGGAGAGCTATAAAAGGGGAGAAGGGAGAGAGAAGAGAGGGGGCGATTTTTTCCGTTTCTTTTAACTCTCCTTGTATTTGCCACATAAAAGGCTATTCTGTAACGTTCCTTTAATCGTTTAAAAGCAATACAAAATTGGTCATTGAAACCCTTTATGGCTTAGCAATCTAACAAAACTCAAACCCTAATTTCTGAGTTGGATTTGAGATCCATCAATTGGCGCTAGAAGGAGGGGGGACTCCGCTACGCTACATCTCACACAACCACTGAGAACCAAGTATTCAACACTAACACACTCGTTGTTTTCGATTTGTCGTTAAGTTTGTAGGAAACCATGTCTGGAGGAAACGACGGCATCAACGATGTACCAACAATCGGAAATCAAGCGAATCTAGGTCACCTTTCGGGCGCGACTGATGAAACCCAGATCCAAGACCCCCCTATCCAGGCAGTCGACCCGCAAGTCGTGCTGTCCCAGCTTCCAGAGAACATGCGAGGGATTTTTGCATTATTGGTGGCGGCAAGCGAGAGGCAGGAAGCGCAAGGACGGCAATCAAGAATAAGATTGGACGAATTGAACCAAGCACAAGCACATCAGCAGGCGAGGTTGGAGTCCCTACTGCCACCATCACCACGGGGGCCGGGAGGACCTGCTCTCCAACCTGCGAACAATGGAGGACAAAACGACCGAAGGTCAAGCGATGGTCATACCCCAGCTCGGCAAGAATCAAATCTGGAGACACAAGCACAAACAAATGTCGAGCTCACCACGTTAAGGCAAACCCTCGCCCATGCAACGACCTAGCTCCGAACCATGCAATCTCAGATACATAAGGCTACCAGCTCAGCTCCCGAAGTAGATAGAGTAATAGAAGAAACACAGAGAACTCCTTTCACTCACCGCATAATTAATGCGGTGATCCCCAGTATCAAGCTGAAAATCGCACCTTATGAAGGAAAGACAGATCCCCGAGCTCACATGACAGCATTTTGCATCGCAATGGGAAGAGTGAAGTTCGGGGAAGACAACAAGGATGTCGGGTATTGTCAACTCTTTGTGGAAAACCTATCGCGGGCGGCATCAATTGGTTTTCCCGTTTAAAGTCAAATACTATCGACAACTTCAACGAGCTGTGAACTGCCTTCGTTAAGCATTATTCCATGTTCATCGAGAAGGGGGCAACGGATACCGGCCTATGGACCATGGCCTAGAAAAAAAAATGAATCTCTACGGTCATTCCTGCCAAGGTTCAAGGCAGTAATTTCTAACATTGTCATCAACGACGAAGCAGGAATCGCAGCATTACGAAACGCCTTGTGGTATAGCTCACGCTTCCGAGAGGACTTGATGTTAAATCGACCCGTGTCATTGGAAGATGCCCTTCGCCAAGCATCTAGGTTTGTCCAAATCAAAGGATAAAAAGGCATATGCAGAGAAGCACACCTTGGCGTCAAAGTCAGCCCCGAAGGAAAAATCCAAAGAGGAGTGAGATTCCAAGAGACCTTCTGGTGATTCTCGATCTGAGGACAACTTGGGGAAACACAGGCCTTTTCATATCTCAGGAGCAACGAGTCAGGAGCGAGCTTCAAATCCTTCAAATGGCTATAAGCCACAGCTCAATACCTAGACTAAGAATAACGACGCTAAAACTTCGAACAAGTATTGCGAGTACCACCAAACCGCGAGTCATACTATTGAGGAGTGACATGGGTTTAAACAATACCTTTTCAACAAATACAGGTCAGAGGAGTTGGCCAAAAGGGGTGAGTCGCCAACAAAAACTTGGTACCATAACGACACGAATCCTCCAAATTGAGATAGAGAAGCACGAGGCGCGAAGGATGCATAACCACCTGTTGCTAGGAAACGCATTAACATGATAATGGGAGGGAACCCGTTTTGCAATGATTCGGTCAGAGCGATTAAAAGCTATAGCAGGCAAATCAGTTCAATAACTGACGGGCTACAAGAGGTAGCATTAGAAGAAAAAGTCTTGGAGTGTTCTGAACACAAGACTCAGCATGTTGATCACTCGCACAATGATGCTCTAGTAATAGAGCTGATGTTGGACGATTGTGAAGTGGCGAGAGCTCTTATCGACCCCAGAAGCTCGGTGAACGTCCTTCATAAAGATACGTTTGATAAAATGAATCTTTCTGAAGACAGGATAAAACGTACCAAACAACCATTGACAGCTTTCAACGGTGCAACCACAATGGCGATAAGAACAATAAAGTTGGATACGTATTTAGAAGGCATCAAGATGGAAACAAAATTCACCATAGTGGAGGCTCCGGACATATACAACATCATCCTCGGAACTCCATGGATACACTCTATGCGAGCTGTCCCCTCAACATATCATTAGTGCATCAAATTCCCTATGGAGAGTGGAGTGGTGACGTTTCATAACAACCAACAAACAGCGCGGTTATGTTACATAAGCGAAAACAAGCTGCGACAGACTTTCTAACAATAGCAAGTACAGATTGGGGGTCCAAACCCTGACAACGAACCTACGGGCCAACTAGAACCAGGAGACCCCGGGCTCGACAAGTCTGATAGGTATGTATTGACCCAGAAAATCTAAACCATCGTGTTATTGTAGGCACGAAGCTCGAGAAGGAAATCTTTAGGGAATTGATTGCCTTTCTAAAAAAGAACAAACACACGTTTATGTGGTCAACGGAGGACGTGACAGGGATAGGCATTGACGTGATCTTCCATGAGCTGAACGTGGATCCGACGTGCAAACCAGTACGGGAAAAACAGAGGAAGCTCAGCCCAAAAAAGGCCACTGCAGTGAACGCCAACGTGGAGCGATTACTCAAGGCAGGGTCAATCATCGAAGTCAAATACCCCGACTGGTTAGCCAACCCCGTAGTAGTAAAGAAAAAGAATGGCAAGTGGTAGGTGTGCGTTGACTTCACCGACCTAAACAAGGTATGCCCAAAGGATAGCTTCCCCCTCCCGCACATATATCTCTTGGTCGAAGCAACCGCTGCGAACTAACTGCTTACCTTCTTGGACGCTTTCTCGGACTACAATCAGATACTCATGCATCTTGATGATAGGGATAAAACGGCTTTCGTAACAGACAGGGGACTGTATTGTTACAAGGTAATGTCGTTTGGACTCAAGAACGCTGGAGCAACGTACCAATGGCTGGTGAACAAGATGTTTTCCGACAAGCTCGGCAAAACCATGGAGGTCTACATAGACGATATGTTGGTAAAGTCACTAAGGGAGACGAGTGCCTGCCGTTCTACCAAAGGCTGAAATCAAACAAGAAGTTTGAATGTGATGAATCTTGCGAGGAGGCGTTTCGACAATTGAAGCTATACTTGACAACACCCCTGGTGCTCGCTAAGCCTAAAACCGAAGAGGTGTTGTACCTGTATATAGCAGTTTCAGGCGTAACGGTCAGTGGCGTTCTTGTCAGGGAAGAAGGTGGCGAGCAGAGGCCCATCTTTTACATTAGCAAGTCCTTGACAGGACCGGATACCAAGTACCTGACAACGGAGAAGCTCGCATTCACAGTGATAACATCAGTTAGGAAGCTCTGACTTTATTTACAAGCTCACTATGTTACCGTATTGTCCAACCATCCACTGCGAGCGATTCTCCACAGCCCCACACAGTCCGTTAGGCTCACGAAACGGGCAATCGATCTGAGTGAATATGACATCGAATACAAACCCAGAACGACGCTAAAAAATCCCAAGTCCTGGCCGATTTCATCGTCGAGGTCGTCGAAGAAGGAAGCTCAGAGGTGGAATCAGAGACCTCATGGAAACTGCACGTGGATGGATCTTCCTCGCAAAAAGGATCTAGAGCGGGTGTCCAGCTCATTTCACCAACCGGCGAGACACTTGAATAATCATTCCGGCTGGCATTCACGGCCTCCAACAATGAGGCAGAGTACGAAGCATTGTTCGCCGGGCTCCAGCTAGCAAAATTCATTAAAGCCAAGAAGATCGATGTATTTTGCGATTCACAGTTGGTGGCCAACCAATTCAATGGCGATTACGAAGCTCCGGATGATTGGATGGCTGTTTATTTAAAGCTTGTTCAAGAAGTGGCGTCGACCTTCGAGGGCTTCACGCTAGTAAAGATCCCTCGCAAGGAAAACGCAGCAGCAGACGCTTTCGCAGCTCTTGCTTCTGCTTCAGAGAAGCACCTCAATCACACGATTCCGGTGAAGACAATAGCCAAACCTAGCATCACCAACATCCCTATTAACACCAACGACGATAAACAGGAATTGGAACCCGAGCTCTCACAAGTTATGTCACTTCATGAAGACGACCTAGGCGACGACCCTGGTCTCCATGTCCTTGATGGACTTGGTGATAGAGACGATTGGCGGTCGGAGCTCCTGGTTTTTATTGTCGATGGGATAGTGCCTGAGAATAAATGGCACGCTCGAAAGCTGAAATAGCGGAGTGCAAGGTATATCGTCTACGAAGATAAGCTATTCCAGAGAAGTGATACTGGCGTCCTCTTATATTGCATACATGGGGAGGAGGTAAAGCAGGTTCTTAAGGAGGTTCATTCCGACGTCAACGGGAACAATGCAGAAGGAAGGTCGTTAGCGCAAAAAATAAGAAAATAGGGGTATTATTGGCCAGCGATGGACAAAGACTGTTTGGCTTACGCACAGAAATGCGAAAGGTTTCAAAGGTATGCACCAGTGATCCACTAACCCACCGAGTTAATGAAGTCAGTCATGACCCCCTACCCATTCATGCGGTGGGCAATGGACATCGTCGGGCCTCTTCACGAGTCAAACAAGAAGCAGTACGTGCTCGTGGTGACGGATTATTTCACAAAGTGGGTCGAGGCTGAGGCATATGCAACTATAAAGGACACACAAGTGATCGACTTCCTTTGGAAGAATGTATTGTGCTAACACGGGATCTCGTACGCCATCGTGACAGATAATGGTCCCCAATTCACCTCCAAAGAGTTCGAAAACTTATGTGCAGTCTACAAAATCACGATTTAGTACTCCACGCCTCACAAACCACAAGGGAACGACCAAGCTGAGGCCAACAATAGAAGAATAGTCGAAGGCCTCAAGAAAATATTGACATCTAAGAAGGAAGATTGGACGTACGAGCTCGATGGCGTCATTTGGTCGCATCGAACCACACCCCAATGGGGGACCCAACAATCACCTTACTCTATGGTGTATGGGGTCGAAGTCGTAATCCCCGCGGAGGTGCGAGTCCCGACATTACGAAGAACGGTGCTCTTAGGAAATGAGTTTGTCAATGACGACATGTTGAGAAACACTTTAGATACCGTCGAGGAGCAGAGGGAGTTGGCCCTCATACGCCTGCAAGCCTATTATAACCAGGTCGCGCGGTACTACAATAAGCGGGTGAATCCACGAGCTTTCCAAGAAGGAGATCTGGTGCTACAAAAAGTGGTGCAAAACACGTCCGATTACCGTGCTAGGAAGCTCGGAACGACCTGGAAAGGGCCTTATAGCATTGCCAGGGTTGTTAAACCGGGAATTTATGAGCTCCTCAGCATAGATGGCAAGCATGAGTCGCGACCATGGAGCTCGGTGAACCTGAAGAAATATTATTTCTAAAAACAAACAAAAACAAAAAAATGCGATTCCCTGAACCTAAAATAATTATGTAATAGAACTACAAAAAGGCTTGATCCCCCCGGGGTACGTAGGCAGCTCGTATGTGGGCACAACTATTATATCAAAATAAACATTTATTCAAAATACTTGCGTATTTCCACGTCGGTGCCCTGGCCAGGCAGCTCGACTTAATAGTGCATTTCTCATAAGTGCCATGGTGAAACGACACCAAGATTGTAGAATTGCGACCTCAACACAGTCCCTTCACAGTCCAGTGCTAACCTAGGCACATTAAAATAAGATAGTCGGATCAGGTCCGCAAAACGCTTGACTTCCAAATCCAAAAACTAACTTGGAGCTCGAGTGAGTCACATGGTAAGCCTACACCATGTTGCACCTACTAGCCATGTCTATGAACAGGGTAAGCCGGAATCCTTCCTCGCACCTATGCCCATCACTTTTTGAAAGAAAAATGTCTATTACTCTTTGAAAGAGAAATGTCTATCACTCTTTGAAAGGGAAATGTTTTCCCTCTGTGAGAGAGGGATTTTTCACGTATAAAGGTAAAGGTGGATTAATTCAATAAAATAAGCATAGACTAAAGTTTGGAGTAAAGCCCTCCCGGACACAGAAACAAAAATAATTAATTTGAAAGATGAAAAAAAGAAAATTAAAATAACAAGATCAATAAAAAGGCCACAAACGGCCTATTCCTGGTTCTTTGCCAGCTCGGCGGCCAGTTCGGGGGAGAGAGCTAGAAGGTTTGACTGGAACTAATCCACTGGAAGGACTGGAGGATCAACGTTTGATGGAGGAAGGTCGATTGGGGCAGCAGCTGGCTCCGTTGGAACCAGAGTCACGACAGGGAGGTCCGTAGCCGTAGAATTCACCTCCGCAGGTTCAAGCTCGGAGGTGGTGAAAGTTGACGCCGCAAGTACAACCAGGGTTGATCCGCTAGAGCTCTCAGAGATCGGAGAAACCCTGAGATCCTTGTCAAGGTCAAGCTTGACCACATCCATTTCATTGAGCTCCTCCTTGAAGCTCTCGAGAGCGTCGTTCCACTTCTATTTTTTGACCTCCAGGTCGACAACTCCACCAGCTGCCATCTGAACTAGTAGCTCGGCGAGGCTCTGAGCTTTCGACTGCAGGAGGGCATTCTCTTAGACCAACTTCAGGTCCTTCACAGCTTGCTCGATCTTCTCAAACCGAGCCTTGTAATTTGTCTCCGCCTCCTTGTGCGCCTTCCTCCTGGCCTTCCGAGCTCCTCTCTCACTATGCACCCCGAGCTTGGAAATCTCCTCTACATGGGCATGTTTAGTAGAGTCAAGGCGCCAGACCAGATCGGTTGCCTTCTTTTGAGACGCCTCAAGATCTGTGGTCAACCTTTCCTCCCCTTGCTGAGCTTCGCCCTGAGCTCTCTGCAGTTCATTGAAGAACTCGGTTTCTTTTCCCTTTGCCTCGTCAAGACTGGCCTTAAGCTCTTCCTCCCTCTTTCTAGCATTTTCCTCAAAGGCCCTCAGCTAGTCTTGGACGTTGGTTAGTGACGACCTCAAGGCGGAATCCTTGAGTTTGAGTTCGGAGGCCTTGGCCTTTACCTCCTTAATCTTGAGCTCGGAGTCCGTAGCCAGCTTGACGGCATCAACACACTTGTCCTTCTTAATCTTTAGGTTGTCACTAGCCTGAGATGTGACACGCTTAATTGTTGTCTCATACTCTAAACGGAGATTGTTGATCAGGCCCATCTCCTGAAGGTGAGAGAAGACTGGGTTATAGCCCGGGAACTTAGTTTTAATGTCAAAAATAAAGGACGAGTAAAGTTAACTCGACATTTCGTGTGCAAAGCTTCTGATATATGGCAGAGGGCAGCAAGAGCTTTCTTTGAAGAGGAGGGGCCCCAGTAAGCCGAATGCTCCTTCATAGAGTCTCAACAGTGATCTTATCTTCTGGGAGAGGGGTGAGCTCGGTAAAGCTGAACTTTAACGCATAATCCCCGGGTTCTCTTGTCGAGTCGGGTTAGGAAGAGAGGGCCAAGGACTAAACATCCTTGGGAGGTCCTTTGTCTTTCGACCTCCTAGATTCTGATCTCTGAAGGTTGGATGATCTCCTCTCTTCCGACCTCAGGCACTCGAAGGATTTGCCACCATCAGTTCTTTGCTTCTTCGAAGATTCCACGGAGGTAGACGAAGGCCTTTTCTTGGAACCAAAGTCATGGTTCCCAGATGAGGTGGAGGATGGAGCCTTCTTGGCATGAACATCTTTTGAAGATCAGGGGGGAGTCTCTGCCCTTCTTCTTCTCAGCAGCATCCTTGTCTTTGGTTAAGGCCATTCCTCCCCTAAGGGCGTCAGAAGGATTCTCGAGAGCCTGGGGAGGAGGAGGAGGAGGAGGAGAAGGAGGTGCCGTCGGGCCAGGAGCAACCGCATTACGTTGGCCAGAGGGCCTTTCCAAGGTCCTCTCGGAAGGTCGGTAGGCAGAGGAAGAGACTAGTTCCCCGCTCTCTGGAGTGTCGGCGGGATGGGCGTCGAACCTACCTTCTCTTTCGACCTGCTCCTTCTCCGCCCATAGCCTGACCGTTTCATCGGCCTCTACCCTGTCCTCTGTTGCTCTCTCTTCAGCAGCGGCCTTCTCTTTTGCCGCCCTCTCTTCAGCAGCAGCCTTGTCCCTAGCTGCTATTTCACTGGAAGCTCGGGCTCGTACAGCTTTTTCTGTCGCAGCCTTGTCTCTTTCTTCTCTCTTGCGAGCAGCATCAGCAGCTCGTTGTTCCAGGTTTAGAAGTTGCACAACAGGTCGAACCATCGTTGGAGAAGGTTGAATGTATAGGGGGATAGAGGAGGAGATCGATTCTCTTCCCGAGTTGCGACCGTAGCAACCGCGCTGGCAACCCGAGTGAAGTTGAAAAGAGACCACTTGCGCTCTGGGACGACCTGGAGGGAAGCAAGGTCTGCCTTGAAAGTCAGAAAATCCTTGGCTTTCTTCGGTTCAGGGCGAGCTGTAAAATGAAGTAGAGCAGTTAGTAAAAGTGGAGGTTGCATGAAGTTAATAAGATGACCTAAACAGGTCTTCTACCGAAATCAAGGTTCCAGATTCAGCGGGTGGAACCAGCAAATCGCTTAGAAAGGGAGCTCGGGATGGCAAGAACATAGAAGTAGGTCCTTTCCCAGTTAGTGACCTTGCTATCTGGAAGTCGGATCAGCTGAGGCCTGCCGGAGACATAGAATTGCCCAAGTTTCTGGGAGTTCATTTTGAAAGAGGTCAAACGTTCCAGCAACTGGACCCCTAGTCTAACTCTGGCCTCAACGGCGATAACAAAAAGCCCGAAGATGTTTATAATTCCCCCAATTTGGGAGATAGCAATTTGACGGCAGCGACAGTAGACCACCAAAAGATGATGGAAAGGGAACCAAAGGAGGCAGTTGAGGAAGAAAGATTCGTAAATGGTGAAGTAGCCTGGAGGAGTGGACCAAGGCCTTTGATCAGGCGTGGGAAGGAGAAATACCACTTCGTCAGGAATGTCACAAGATTCCCTCAGGGTTTGTAGTGATTTGGCGGTGTTGGTCGTCGGTAGGGCGTCGAAGAAGGACGGAGCAGGGGCTATAGCGATTGGAATCGCCGGAACAACGGGCAAAGGGTCGTCCCCCATGAGATCCTCATCTTCCACATTTGGGGGGGGGGGATGTCACTGCCTTCGCTAGAGTCGGAATCGGGACGGAACATAGGTAGGTCGATGAAACCCTCCTCCGGCAGAGGTCTTTCTTCGTAGGGCCCAGGGATGTCCCTCACAATGGAAGAAGTAGTAGGGATCTGGTTAGAAGATCTCTTTCGGCGGATAATCAAAGCAGAGGGGTCCATGGTGAGATTCGGAAGGAGGCGCTTGCGGAGGATGGAGAGGCATGACAAGGAGAGAAGCGAAGTCACGGGGATTCAAGTGCAAAACGAAAACAGAGAAGAAAAAAAACTACTAAGAGAAAAGGAGAACAGAAACTGACCTTGGTTTGCAGAGGAAGACGAAACGCGAATGAGAGGAAGATGGAAGGTCCCACATTTTAAATGACACGTCTTCCAAGTGGTGACGTGGACGGCGGAATCATCATAAAGTAGGTCCCATAACAAATCAAAATCAAATCTTTCTTGAATGGAAAGACGGGGAATCGATCGAATCGCAAAACCGGTACAAATAAGGTAACCAAGATCAGTTTAACCCAAATCAGAAAATTCTGACCTGGGCTCATTAAGGAAAAAATCAATTAATGGGTCAAGACAGTGATTCCATGATCGAATTTTCTTTAAACGAGCTCGGGGGATCTTGATGGGGGTGGTTACCACCATATCCGGTCTGGGCTAAACCGATCTAGGAATTGGTGGGTCGTAGGGGTCCACTAACGAAGAATGAGAGGAGCTTAAAGCCCAAACAGAGAGAAGGGCCTCAAGAAGGGCCACGATCTCGTTTGATGGAAGTAACCGCCATATCTTAGCCTTAAGAGACCAATTGAATGCACATTCAATTGGGAGAAAGATTTAGAGGAGAAAAAGATCAAAGAGTTGCTACGAAAGAGGAGGGCTATAAAAGGGGAGAAGAGAGAGAAGAAAGGAGCGATTTTTTCCGTTTCTTTTAACTCTCCTTGTATTTTCCACATCAAAGGCTCTTCTGTAACGTTCCTTTAATCGTTTAAAAGCAATATGAAACTGGTCATCGAAACCCTTTTTGATTTAGCAATCTAACAAAATTCAAACCCTATTTCTGAGTTGAATTCGAGATCCATCAGGGGCATCATGGAAACGCCACAGAAACGTCTCCGAAACGTCTCCGACATGACTGAGATGGCAAGCAATAACGGGGACGGCGACCTTCGAATCAGGACGTTTCGGAGACACTAAGGATGTTAATTAAATTTAACCGAAGAGATTTATGTTATATTTTTTATTATTAGTTTAAAAACTTTTTAAAAAAGGAAAAATTACATATATTAGGGTTTATCTGGTCTCTCTTCTTCTTCAAACGCTTTCACTTTTGATGAATCATCTGGATGATGTTCGTTTCAATTTTCGTCCTTTCATCTGGATGGATCATTTGGATGATTCACTTAAGTGTTTTGTTCGTTTGCTCATTCAAATGATCCATTTGGATGATTGTAATATCAAAAGGACGAAAATACCCCCGATTTAACCCAATCATGATTTTTTTGTTTTTAGTCATAGTTTTTATATCTTAATATTAATCAAACGAATTTAAATATTTTTTTTAATTAATTTTCAACTAATAACTTATAAATTAATATTTTTTACTTTCATAAAATTTCATTTTCATGAGTTCAAATATAAATATAAAACCATAAAATAGATAAATCGCATAACATATATGTTAAAAAAAAAAACAGATTCAAGCATAACATAACGTAATATAAAAAATACATGTTTCACAAGAACAGATTCAAGCATTCACAAGCATAAAAAAGTTTAGCATAATAAAAACTCAAAGCCTCGACATTACCCATCTATTCAGAATACATCAAAGAGACATTTAACAACCATAAGAAACACATATAAAGTTGCAAAACACATTACACTTGGATCATATACATTCAAGAAAGCTCCCAAAAGCAAAGCCTAATACAAGCAAATTAACAGCTAAGAGACGCGAACGCAACGACAATTTTGAAGTTAACTATTCCCTAATAGAGCTAAAAAAACCTTAAGTCGTTCATGTGCTTCTGCAATAGCTCTCCCATCCTTCTTTTTCTCCCATTGATGACCATCTTTACGGAAGAATTTAAGAACCCTTCGATTGAAAAGAAACAAAGACCCAGGAGATGAAAGATGAGAGAGAGACAGACTTGTATTAATTTGTTGATCTGAAACAAGTGAAGAAAGGGGCAAAGTCAAACTTACTTGTAGAATTTTGAGGAGGTTTATCGTTTAGCTGATATCTCTCATGATTCTGCAATATG
>OVAN01013905.1:0-12463 GCA_900406275.1 Anastatica hierochuntica | reverse complement strand
TAACATTTTGATGATGATTTGTCCGCGCATTGCGCGGAGAACCATCTAGTATATATATATATATATACACTCGACTTACTTAAGCTCAAAAAACCATTCTTAAAAAACGGTCAATTGTACGTTGCACTATCAAGAGTTAAATCGAGATCAGGATTGAAAATCTTGATAATCGATAAAGAAGGAAGGTCTCAGTCAAAAACAATGAATGTAATCTACAAACAAATATTTCAGAAAAACAAGTATTTCAGAATATTTCATAGTTCACTAAGTTAGGTTTTTATAATGTTTTTTATCAAATAAATTTTTCCTAAACTGCAGAAAATACATAAATCTACCTTTTAAACATTTTAATAGTTCTTATATTTTTCTGCAGGTTTATTATGAACTTTTTGTTCTTCAAATATACACTTATGTTGTTTTAATTCATTTTATTAGTCATTTGGCTATTTGGTTCACACTTTTAATTTTATCTATTTTAATTTCAAAACGATACTTATTAAACAAATTCAAATATTTGATACTCTGTTACTTACATTGTTACACTCTAATGTGGCACAATACTTTTTATCTTTACATATAGTAACAATTTTGTTATGTCTTTATCATCTCAATAAAAATATATATAAATTTGTTTAACAAACATTTTAAACTATCCAATAACACAAACTAAACAAAAAAATGAAATTATGTCAAACGGTACTCGTAGTTTACGATAATGTTTTACCTAGTTATACTATAAAGAAGCTGGGCATTATCCAAATCGACACTACTTAGAAAACGGTGGAACATAAATTGCAAAGAAATAAATTTTGAATAATCTTCCTATATATTAAACCAAAGTACACTTAAGTGAAATTTGTTTATGTGTCACTCATATAAGAGTTTTCAACATTAACCTTATAATTTGATTGGTTGAAAGATTTTTTTTATCAACCAAACACAAAATCAGATAGTCATTCCGGTATTGATTGTCTAATTCGGAAAAAAAGAATCATTGGTTGAAAGATTTGAATTTTAAATTTAATTTTGATTTATATAATTCATCTCTAAAATAAAAAATAACCATGAACTACTTCAGCTAACTTGCCAAATATCTTTTTCAAATCAACAATTCTTAACCTAATTGCCAAATATTAAATTATTCAATTCATATCAATTTCGATCTTACCATAATTATACATAAAAAATAAACATGAAAATATACCTAAACAATATACCATAATTATACATTTTCGTATACACATTTATTGGTAGTAATTTTATTATAAATACATATTTAAATTTATCGACTATTGATATTTAAATAAAAATTATTTTCTCCCAATTTTGTAAAATTTATAAAAGTCAGGGAAAAATAAAGTTATTAGAATTTCTTATACCATTGAATCATTTAAAAGGATTATATTAATAAATAAAATTTGTATATTATTGAATAATTTACATGGACTATTTTTTTAGAATATAAGTAGTCCCAAAATAATTTAAAATAATAGTCCTTGAATTTCTTATATTGTTGAACCATTTAAAATGATTATATTAATAAATTGAATTTCTTTTATTGTTTTATTAATAATTTAAAGTCAAATAATGTTTGAAAAAAATTAAAATAGTCATTTTTCAAATCTTCCTTAACGTCTATTAAGAATAAAATTTAATTATGGAAATTTATAGATGAAAAAGAAAATATACACCTACAATGATAATTTACTTTAATTTCGGACAAATAAATATGGAAAGTGGAAACTAATAACGAATTAATTAAGGGCATAATATTTAATTTGTCATGACAAACAATATTATTTAGATGTATAAATACGGGTGGTTCTAACAAAAATGTATATTTGATTTTCGGATCTACGTTCTAAAAAAAATCATGTTTTCGTTATTTATTGATTTCGTCAATGACCTTAAACCAATCCTACAGAGTAATTAGAGCGTAAATGTGAAAGTACTTCGTGTTTGGCATCAATGTTCTTCATCTAGTGAAACTCTCGAGGCTATTTTAGCTGATCAAAAGGTATTATGAATTTTCGATATTTTTTATATAGAACTCTATCTTGATCTGATTTGATTCGTCGTATAGTTATATCTAAACATATCTCGGACATATTATAATTATAACATGTATTTTAATAAGGTAAGTTTACGTTTACCAAATGTAAACGCTTAAAGCAATTTGAATTTTTATAGAAAATTCAGATAGTTTACAATTTTGTGTTTACTTATTAATATTTTGTATATATATTATTTGTTATTAATAATACTAATTTTTATAAATTTTATTTCAGGGTTCTAAAATACACGCAACGGTTCCCTTGAAATATGTACAAAAATTCTTATCAATTATAGTTGCTAATAACGATGGATTCAATAGGAGGGATGCAAACACTAATAATCGAACAACTTCACATGAGTTTAAAATATCTTTGAGAGAAGAAATTTTAATTGTAGAAGTTCCAACGTGAACAATAACTCATTTTTCAATTTTGTAGATTTTGATGAGCTCCTTGATGTCACATATGATACATCAGAATTGTGTGGTAAGTGTAACACAACAATTTAATATTTTCTATAATATTTTTTCATAAATTAGTTTATTCATATTTATTTAAAACATTATTTCCCGATGTAATATTCGAATATTATGATATCTAACCGATTTTATCTTTCTAATCCAAATGTAATTGGTTTAGTTACCGGCATTAATCATTTGGAAACTAAAAAACCATATGTGCCTGGTTGGTCATGAGACTTCAATTCAAAATTAAAAATTATATGTAAGTTTAAGTTGTGATATAAATTCTGATATTTATCCATACTTTTAAAATTATATGTTGATTTAATATCATCAAAATACCTTTAATTGCTAATATCTAATAGATGATATATTTCGGTGATCATTTAAACTTTCGGAGATGTACTAATGCTTTGTATCTTGTTTGGTGATCATTTGTTATCCATAATTTTAATTTTAGTTTTAATATAATTTATTTCAATGTGATAAAATACATGCAATGGTCCCCTTGATATACAACGATCCCATTAACATGTTTTTAGAGTCATTTCACAAGAGAATGATGTTAAATAGCTATAACCTATTTATAAAATAATGTTAGTTGAGTTGATTGGGTAAATTAATCAGGTAGGTGTATGATCATCTTATACCGTTTATTTTAAAATTTTAAAATATTTATATAATATGTATTTTGAATTATAAAATATTTTGAATTAAAATCATCTTATATCAGTTTTAAAAATTATAGATCATAAAATATTAAATATTTAATGTTACAAATAAATAGAATCATGAAATTTTCCAATTACAATGATGAAAATTTTATAAAAAGTTAATATATAGATTTAATAGGAACATTGTTCCTTTTTTAAAATTTATAATTTTTCATATTAAAAACTATAAATATATTAATTCATATCGACTGTTTTTCTAGATTTATTATATATCGTATATACTTTTTTAAGTATACGTTAATTCATATTGATTTTTACATGGAAAGTAAAATAGTAACTCGAAATTATACATATAATCCTATTTACACGGAATTCAATCTTACTTGATCTACATTAAATTATCGATATTTTTATAGAAATTTTGATTTTTTTTGCATCTTAATTTCGATTTTTATTGTTTGTATATTAAATGTTTGATGTACAAAATTGATTTTTTAACTTGATTTACAAGACAATTGAAGTAGAAAATAATTTGAGAAGAAGCTGAGTAAAATTTTTTTTTTTGTCAAAGAGTAAAATATCAAATATTTACATTCAACATTTTAAAAACAATTTTGCACATTTGGTGGAGACTTTACAAAGATTTTTAATTTAAAAAACGTTTTCGATACTGAATAATTGCTAACCAAGCAACTGAACAGTTTTTCACTTCTAATTTAATATATTAGAAAATATATAACAATAAAATCACATTTTAATTATTATAAATGAAAAATATATAACAATTATTCCTTATTTTACTATCATAAGTACATATAGAGATATCACATTATAGTTAAATCCTTCATATAACACTTTTACCTAAAGGTGACCGAGTTCAGTCGGGTTAATTCAAGTTACGAGTTTTCGGGGCTAGACGTTTAAGTTTTATTCGATTCTTATCTTTGCAGGTTTGATACACATTTAAATTATGTAAAAAAAATGCAAATATACCTAAAACCCCAACAATCCAAATTTTTTGAATATATTTATGGTATTTTAATTATTTTGGATATTATAACTAAAATAACTCATATATTTAAGTATATAATTATAAACCAGATATTTTTGGATACTCGAAATACTTGTGCCAAGATCCGTGAATTCAAATATTTTTTCCACTTCTACTTACACCCACAAATTCGCCGACACCACCTGGTACTAATTGGAAGCGACACACACCCCCGAGTTCGCTCGTTCGTACATGACAGGAGGTCGTCTAGACCTATGCTCCAGTGGAAGAAAGCCTTCGACTTTACTTTCGAGCTCCATCGCTATGCTTTCTCTTCCCTTTAATCCTAAAACCCTTTTCGTTTCTTCCTATCGTTTTCACTCACGCCGCCCAAATTTTTCACGATTGTTCTGTAAGCTCTCCTTTCTTCCTCACACGGTGGATGAAACAAAGTATACAGAGCTATTCAATAGAAGAATGGCCATGGCAGGACTCAAACCTCACCACCGTATTGGTAAGAGTACTAAATTGAATTGAAAATTTTGCTGCTTTTTTTTTTTTATCATTTGTTTGCACATTGCCCCATAAATTGCGTTTTGTGTCTATCAGCTTTGGGAGTTTCAGGTGGACCTGATAGTATGGCGCTTTGTATTCTAACTGCAAAATGGAAAACTCAAGGGTCAGCTTGTGTTAACAAGACGGATGGTTTCATCGATGGACTTGTTGCTATTGTTGTAGATCATGGGTTACGACAAGAGAGCAAAGATGAAGCTCAAGTTGTCTGCTCCAGAGTTTCTCAAATGGGTAACATTTCTTTTACAAACTATGAACTTTTTGAGTTTCTTTTACAAACTTAAGGAAGTTTTATAGGAAT
Source organism: Anastatica hierochuntica (assembly GCA_900406275.1). Taxonomy (NCBI): domain Eukaryota; kingdom Viridiplantae; phylum Streptophyta; class Magnoliopsida; order Brassicales; family Brassicaceae; genus Anastatica; species Anastatica hierochuntica. Next base: position 7,409 of record OVAN01013905.1, on the reverse strand, counting down.
CAGATGTGAGATTGCTCGTTGTGATTGGGTGAATGGTAGACCTAAGCAAGGTCACTTGCAAGAAGCAGCTCGTGAAATGAGGTTACATTTTTTTTGTTTGTTCTTCCATTGATTTGAATTCATCACATGTTAAATTCGCTGTTCATTCTTTTTTACCTCTTTGTAGGTATCAAATGATTTCGAATGTTTGCTTTCGACAACAGATTAATGTCTTGCTTATAGCTCATCATGCGGATGACCAGGTAAAGAGCTCTTTAGAATTTAGAAAATGCGTTTATATCGATTTTAATGTATGTTTTCTGAAGTTGGATGCAGGCTGAGTTATTTATTCTCAGGTTGTCTCGCAGTAGCGGTGTACTTGGGCTTGCTGGTACAGCATTTGCTTCTGAGATTTTCTCCCGTGATTTGCAGTTAGATGCCAGACATATGAAGAACCGTTCTATTCTCTTAGTGCGTCCACTGCTGGATCTATGGAAAGAAGACATGTACAAGGTTGAAGATTCTCTCGGAAACAGATACTAAAAAAATCATCTTAGTTTTACGGTTGTTTTCGTTGATTCTATTATATTTACTAGCAGATATGTCAATGGGGCAGACAGGATTGGGTTGAAGATCCGACTAATCGTAGTCAGTTGTTTGTTAGGAATAGGATTCGGGCATCAATAGGAAATCTACAATCAGGCAAGTCTTATCAAACATCAAAGAAGGCTTGCTCTGCAAAGCTTGACGGTGATGTTGGATTAATATAGGTTTTTTTTTTTTTTCCTTTTCAGATGCTTCCAAGTCAGAGCTGCAAGCGGTCATTTCTGAATGCCGGAAAACACGTTCATTTGTTGATAAAATTTGTACAAACTTGATCAATCAGACCGTCACAGTGACAGATGTAAGAGCATTTTACCAGTTTAAACTCACTTGAACAACTGTTTCTGACTCGGTTAAATAGTGAAAAGCGATATCTGTTTTGTTATTGGAACTGGCAGAAAGGATATGCTGTTGTTGATTTAGAGAGACTAAACCCTACAGAAGTTCAAGACATGTGCCTCTCAAAGTATCTTGCTGCGGTCCTGCAGGTGTTACACGGGCTTCTTTTTTCATTGGCTAAGTTATCGCTTTGAGTATTTTCTTGACTCTTGTTTTCTCTTGAATCTCCATTCTCCAGTTTATCTCTCAACGGCAGCGACCAATTAGAGGAAATACTTCAAAGTTGCTTTTGAACTACCTCCGCACAATTCCTTGCAGGGTAATAATTTTTTCCTGTTTTTCTATTCCTCTAGATTTCGTTTTGTACTGGTTTCAGTAACATCTGCTTCATATGGATACTCTCAGACATCTCTGACAGCTGCTGGTTGTTACCTTAGTCCTGTTCCTGGATCTAAGGGTACCAAAGTTATAGTCTCCTGTTCTGTTGACTGTCCTTTACCATCAACGACAAAACTCTTGAACATTTGCTTCAATGAAGCTCAGAGAAGACCAACATCTGATGACCTCGGACAAATAATATCAGATGCTAAATATTTTTCAGACTATTTGGCCCCAACCAGAGTTTCTGAAGTTGGGTTTTTGGATGTCCTATCTGAATCAGTTTTGAGTAAAGCTAGAGAGCTCAATCTTCTCAGCCAATCAACCTATACAACCATCGGCGTACTGCAGAGGGATGAAACAAATCTGTTCATAACTAAAACAGAAGACAAATCGGTTGATGAATCAGAGCATGGAACCAACGTCGCATCATCATCTGATAAAGTATATCTTTTTCCAGGGAAAAATCTCTACTTCATGAACCGGTTTCTCATCAGGTGGGACTTGAGTGACCGCCAATGTGAAGAAGCGGGTTGCAGAAATTGTCCGGGGAGTATAGCTACATCAATGGAGGTTCGACACATGATTGAATCTGACTGGCTGTATCTAGCCGAGCTTTCAAGATGCTTGAACACAAATCATTCTACTTTATCCTCACAAAAAGCTCTGAGGTCCTTGAAGTCCATCCCAGCCGCCGCAAGAAGAAGCCTCCCTGTCTTGGTCAATCACTGCGGATTACTACTTAGCGTTCCTGTATGGGAAATTTATCATTTTTTTCCATATGAATTTCTGATTTGACAACTTCAAAACCACCGACTGATTCTCCTCTGTCCGTCTTTCAGGCTATTGGCTTCACCTATTGTCCATGCTTTGACGCAACTGCAGTGTTCCTGCCAAGAGTACCACTTGGAGGTGGCCTTAGCTCATTTCTCTAGCTTTATCCTTAAGAATTTAGCCTTTTTTTTCTAATTCAAAGAACAAATTCTTGTAAACCAAAAACAATATTTGATCAAGAATCTGTATCGAGTTACACTCTTTGTTTTCATTCAACGTTTTACGACAAGGAAAACAATCATACTCCACCTTGGCCACCTCGTTCTTTTAGCGGTTGAAATGAAGTAAACCATTGCTTCCAAGCCGCATCCTTCTGTTGCTCGACCCATGAGAGAAAGGCGCTGTCTATGAGGCAAAAGATGTTGACGTAAAGCAACTGGTATTGCACGGGAACATATCTGAAGTTTGCAATCTGAAGAAGCGGCCATGCTCCGCCCTCAAGAGCTAGAGCCGGAAGAAAATCCCTCTTGAGTCCGTCTTTCACTTCGGATGTGTTCTTTCCTGTGGCGAATCCCATGTATGTGAAGAACACCAGTAGATCTATTGGGCCAAATATAATACCATCCATTGCAACTTTGGCTGCCACAAAACGTGTTGACTTTGGTGCATATCGAAGTTTCAGTTTTATGAATTTATCCAAGCCTTCGTACCTGTGCAAACCGCAAACAGAGCAATATGAGGTTTGTCCAACTATCCATAAACCATTCCATCTCAATAATCTGATTCAGTGTCGCCGGAATAGGTAAGATGTAGCATGATGACATTAGTAGTGGAGATACAAAAGCTATAAAAAGATGATCTGAAATAAGAAGGAAACAAACCAGAAGTGGCCAACAGGTCCAACAAAACCAAACCCAAACATACTCGTGATAGCTACTCGCGTCCAGTTGACCTTGAATTTTGCATCCGCCTCTGCATCTTTATTTGTTTCCTGTTATATTGAACACAGATTAGTGCTTGACTCAAGATACGTCAATATGACCATCATATGTAGTCAAAGCTCAGGATAATATATCAGCAAAATTCAATAGATCTCTTCTTCCGAGAACTTAAAACAAAATATGTATATATGTATATATGATGTCTATGTCGACATCTTTGTTTGTTTCCAGTTTATAATGAACATAGTTTAATGCTTGAACCAAGGTAGGTCAATATAGTCTCGATATTTAGCCAAAATATATAACAAACCTTAAACAGATTTCTCTCTCTAGCAACATAGATACAGTAGACAAGCAAATGAAAATATAAGGTGGTAGTTGGGAATCACAAAAGAAAAATACCTAATGACTGACTTTAGTGGTGGTTTTTGAATTCTAAGGATGTCATAAGTTGCAAAAGAATGTCATAAGTTGCAAAAGCATCTCATTTTTCCACAGAAGCAAGCATTAGGCCATAAAAGTTGCTAATCCACAGAACTATATAGCAGGGTGATCATGTGTTAGACCGACAAGGTGAGTTGTGAACTTGTGATAGAATGTCAACATGGAAGAGTACTACACCAACAGCATGAAGAATTTAAAAAAAAAACACATTGGTCCCGTGATTATCGTTTATAAAAGCCCTCTTCTCAACTTATACAGCTTCCATAATTCAGGCCGAAACACATCTTGATTGTTGGAAAGAGTCATTAGGTTATCCAAGACGGTTGACAATATATGACCATGGAATCTCAGCAAACAAGTAAATGCATGTGATATATACTACAAGAAAATTTTAGAAATGTTTCTAACTATCGACCAAGAAATGAATCCGAGTGCTATTTCTCAATACGTTATGGAGCAGATAATCTCCTCGGCAGATTCGTATGAGCTTACTACTCAGGTAACACAACTCTAACGTTCCAAAGTCTCGATACCATAAAAGAAGAGCAAAAAAAAAGATTTCGCAAGACTCGAAACTCCTAAGCATCAATGTCTAAGGAAGGACTGCATAAATCAACACTACTCATGAAATGTCCCAAATATATTAATGAACAAGAATCAATTGATACAAACCTGACGCAGAAATATCATGAAATCTAGAGATGCCTAGTGTAAATTAAAGTGGACATTTGAAGAATCAAAATAAATTTCAGCAGATCTTCACCAAACGAACAATTACAAAAATAATCAAGAACGGAGAGAATCCCAATCAAAAGTTCAATCGAGGTAACGAGCTCCATTAACTGAAAATCCAAGGAATACGAGAGAGAGATCGAAAAATGACTAACGGTGAGACGAAGAAGACGAGGTTTCGCAGTGGAATGAGTGATGTATTGAGCGGTGACATCGCCAAATCCCCAAAGAAAACCGGAGCTGATGACCTGAGTTTTCACTGGATGAACCGCCAGGCATCGCTGGTACCATCTCCAAAGCTTTATCATATGGAACGGTCTTAATTCGTCGCCGTCCTCGCCGTGAGAGAGAAACCAACACCGGAGAATCGCCGCGGGAGAAGGCGATTTTGGATTTTGTTGAAGAGGTTGACACAGTTTTTTTAAGCTTCCTAAACGTCTTCTTTCTCTTTAGTGATCCTTTTCGAGTCAACAGTCGAGAGCTTTTGCTATTAGAATGTTAAATGGGCTTCGGCCCATGAACCTCCAAAAATTCTTTTGGTTTTTCAACTAAATGGATGAGGAAATGATATAATTGGCACATTATTTTTTTAAATAAAATGTTTGGTTCACATGAAAAAAAAATAATTAACCATATTCTGTTTGAAAACCCCTTGTGATGCAGATTTAGGTTCTTTCCGATATTTCATCGATTTCTGAAGTTTTCCCCGGAACTTCAATTTGGTCAAATATGAATTTTTTATACTGGAGGATTCCAAATATAGAGGCTGAGGATATAAAAGAAAAGGTTTTCCCGTGGATTTTGTGGTTTACTTGAAAAGGGAGAAACGATAAGTTATATAATAACAAAGACAAGCAGACTCTATATATGGTAAAAAATGTTTGCAATGAGGCGCAAGTTTGGAGGGAAGTCAATGTGATGGATATCATTCCTTGTCCGCCACTAGTATCTTCCACTCCTACAGGCCAAGGTCTTCTATGTCAGATTGACGGATCATGGAAAGGCGACGTCCCATTTACGGGTCTTGGGTGGTTCTCTTTTAATTCTATGATAGGCTATGTAATGATGGGAGCAAAAGGCCAGCGTCAAAGCCAGTCTCCTTTACATACAGAGCTAGAAGCACTAATGTGGGCAATGGAGCAGTTGTATATGTTGCAAAAGCTTCTGATGATATGATGGCAAACCCAAAGAATTGACCAACTTTTTCAACACAACTAGCGGAGATCCATAAGCTAACATCTCTTCACCTCGGTTGATTTCAAGTATTTACATCGATCACTGAATGGAAAGACCGACGAGTTAACACGTAGTGCAATGTTAAGGTTACTTACTTTCGATTATGCATACTCTATACCTCCAGTTTGGATTACCAAGCCGTTTTAATTAGTTAATTCCTTTGTTGACAAAAAAACTTCTTGTTAAATAGCGTGGATAACTATCCATCTTTGCGTAGTGGTGAAAGTCGGCTAGTTTACCGATTTACTCTAATATTTACTATTTTCTTTGTCTATAAATAGTATTTACTTTTTCCTTTGTAATCAACATATACACCTAGTAAAAGAAATAAAAATGTTTTTTGTCTCTATGATCTGCACATTATTTCTTTAATCCAACTATTCAAACTTTTGGTCTTAATAATTTTTTTACGACCATAAAATTCATTTCATTAACTTCATTTGATCTACAAAGTTTAAGCACAAGAAACACGGTCTATAACTTTAGTACAATAAGACTTGGCACTGTCAAAAGCGCCATTTGATTACGTAACCTTGTGCATTTTTCCTAACATTTTTTGCAAGCGCGCCTCACCATTGGTCTCTCTTCCTACATATTTGAAGAGATATTGTATGAAAGGAGCATTAGCTCTTCTTATGTCACCAATGAACGTGGAAACTCCTTGCAAAGCATTAAGTTCCTTACTATCCCAAAGCGTAGCGTTACTTACATGTGAGTATAGCTGCAAATTATCACCAAGAAACATGACTCTGCTATAACCCATCCTTTTCATATGGAATACAGCTTCACGCAATGCAAGTGCCTTTGCTTACAAAGGCGTATTATGTGGTTCTATACAAGCTGGCCCTTGCATTATTTTTCATCATTCTCGTTGTAAAGAGCCCGTCCAAAACCTGCATTAGCATTAGCAGAAATCCACGAAGAGTCTACAAAGCACTTCTTATAATTATGAGCTCTATCCTCTTGGGAATTTGGAATGAACTGAAAATTTTGTAACTCATTAAGATGGGGGGAATTTGCATTTGCTACAGCCCATTCTTCCATGTCCACCATTGCCTTATTAATGATGTCTGGTATAGACCATCTCTTACTCTGACACAGTAAGTCATTTATAGCTTTCCAAACTTTCCAGCCAATAAAAAGAGCAAGATGATATGCACCTTGTGGACCTGGTTCTGCGTTGTGCAAGACTGATATGACATTGTTCTCTAATGAGTTCTCATTATCTATCATCAATCTGCGTATTGAATAGGCAAACTCTTACATCTCTTTAGCTACCCTGCATTGGAATATAAGATGATTTGTCGTTTCTTGACCTTCTCCAAACATTGGATAGATGGCTATGGGTATGAGTTTCATCCTTCTGAATTGATCTCCAACTGGAAGCCCCTTATGACTAACTTTCCACCAAAAGTGCCTTAACTTTGGAGGGACATTCATTTTTCAAACCTGTTTAAAGTTTACTTCAGAACTTCCTACATTGCGAACCACTTGATTCTGTAGGACTTTATGACCTGATTTTATAGAGTCGTTTCCATTGGATGTGTGAGGCCATTCGTAGCATATGGTTTCTCTATTAAATTAGGCCTAATTATAATATGTATTGCATCTCCCGGTTGTATCAATTCCTGTATTTTATTTTGATCCCATTTTGTTCCATTAGGAGAGAGCAGAGATGATACCTTAAGTGAAGATGCTTGAACCCCTAGCGTTAATCTAGTTGGACGTGAGTGACTGAACAAAAGCCATGGATCTTTATCTATGATGATCGAGTGTCCATCTCCTACCATCCACTGATACTCATTTTTGATAATTAGTATATTTTGAAATATGCTTTTCTAGGCATATGATGTGATACATCCTTGATCAACCTCCAAAATGGTCTTTCTGGGAAGTATTTTTCCTGATATATTTTAGCCAGTAAAGAGTTAGTGTGAGGGATTAAACTCACCTCTTTAGATTTTGTGAATAATGTTTAGGTTT
>OVAN01013904.1:0-12463 GCA_900406275.1 Anastatica hierochuntica | reverse complement strand
ACTTTCCAAATATGGAAACCTGCCATATTTGGAAACTTCCCGGGCCAGAGGCAAAACAGTAATTTTACTTATCGAAGGAAACAACGCTCTCGGGAACCTCTCTGGTCGTCTGCAACTCTTCGGAATCCTCGAACTCAGCTCTTCCACTTCCTTTTGAAATGGACTGATTCGCTGCACCAACTTCCGGGACATGGTTCTCCACTCATATGAACTCGAATCCGGTGTTCCTTTTACCGTTTGATTCATATGAGTCCCTACAACGATCCCACAAAATATCAGACTCGAAAACTACTTTTAATCCAGACAAAACCGAGATACACTTTGAGCAACGCTTTCTGGAAATCTGACAGATTTACAGCCTTTCTGGAAATCTGACAGATTTACAGCCGAACAAAAACGAAGCTACAACTCGCAAACTAACCATTCAATTGAAGATCCGAACGGTCAGATTAAAGCCCTGGACGTCCCCGGTCCAATGCCGCCGAGTTTGCTCCGATCAGACGCCGCTTGCTCTCGGAATCTTCCTTTGAACACGGACTGGTCGCGGTCGCGATCTGATTCCTTAGCCCTCGGTAGAAAATTCATAACTCTTAGAATACTCAATGAAATCGCGTTCTACGAAATGGAGAATGACGGTCGGCGAGTCTACTACCTTCTGTAAAAATTTCGCGTCGATAAAAGATGGGTTGGTCGGCCGTTTCTTCGTTCTCTCACGGTATGTCCTTCTGATTTCTGCAGAGACTGCACATCCTTCATCTCCTTTCTCCATTCCTCTCTTCTCCTTAATGGTTTCCACGAAAACTCTCTGGAGAAAACTCTCTCTGCCTTAGGTCGACGGCTGGGAGGTTTGACAGAGAAAAAGAATAATAATATTTAGGTTTTTAGGATTTAAATAAATAGGATTATGGCTTGGTTCGGTTTAAAGCAAGGAAATCGGTTTACTGAACAAGAACCGGTAATTAGAAAATCGGGTCATTACAAAAAAATTGTTAACAAATACAATTTTTATAACAGGGACACAGAAGATTTAATCTCCACAAGTAGGGATTTCTGAGTCATTTTCTCTGCGGAGAATCACCAAGTTTCACATAACACCATTAAAATTCATGAGAAAGATACGAACTCGCTCATGAACTCAATAACAGTAGCCGACAAAACATGCTCGGTGTTAATTAGTGATGATAGAACACTCACACGTGTTATTTTATTTAATGAAAATTTAAAATAGATCAAACAGAAAAGCAAACTCGAAATAGGATGAACAATCCTGCCTTATTACATGACGTTACAGAACTTGAAATAGGAAACAATAAAAGCAATTATGACAATGATCAATGAAGTCATAAAAGATTTGAGAAATATGAGTGGGTGATGGGCACCACATGGGCCCCAAGCTGATTAAGCTCGTGACTAGCATTCCCATGAAACCCTACGATCTTGTGACCTTCCTTCCCGATGACAAAGCTTGATGTAGTTTCCATTCCAAAGGGTTGAGAGTTTCGTTTGTTGGTCTTGAACTTAACCATGGTTATTACTCCACCTTCACTTCCAAGTATTTTGTCATAACACCCTTCAACCGCCGTGATGTATTCACTCGGATAATCTAGCTCAAACTACAAAAAGCAATATAATAGGTAAAGAAGTTGATAGTGAAGAAGAGTGCAAAGTTTTATAATAGGATCATTAAGTAACTAAGTGAATTCAGCTCTAGTATATGGAAGGAAGGAAACGAGAATATCCAAAAATGACACCATTTTGGTATCATTTAGAGGCGTACTATATAATTACCTCCTCATATCCAAGCCGTGTCTTCTTCCCACGTTCTTTGCCCTCGACCATATCTGAGTCCTTATCATACACAAACTTGATTGCTGTGATACTATTTTCACCTTGTCCTATGTATATCTTCCTAACACCATCGAAGACACCATCATCCCATGGATCTCCTCCTTCACCACCTTTGGCATTTAGCTTTTCCGCAGGAAGAGGAGGAGGAGAAGGAGCGAAATATGCTCCAAGTGCATCTAAACTGTAACCAGCTCGTCCATGGAATCCAACAAGAGCACTACCCTTGCTTTCAAGCACAAATTTGCGACCACCAACGTTTCCGAATATGGGAGAGGTTCTCCCTTTTGATGTTTTGAAAGCCAAAGACATGACCCGGTCGTGAATAGGATTGGTTCCAACGTCGCCGCAGGTACCCTCCACAGATATGATGTATTCATTTGGATAGTCAACCACAAACTGAAGTCAAAAAAATATATGGAGAAGCCAAATCAAGCCTCTAACTTTAGTGGGAGATAAAGAATTTACAGAGAGTTTTCAGAATATTAACCTCAGCGTGTTGTCCTTGGTCCATCCCGTGCCCCTGAGTTTCCACTAAGCCACCTTTGTCATAATCGAACCTGATTTGCCTTATCTGAGTTCTCTCACCACCACCTAATGTAAATGAAACCTTTCTCAGACCGTCATAGTTAGGACCGTCATCCCAGTAGCTGCCTCCAGAACCACCTTGCAGGTCCACTTTAGTTGGAGGAGGAGAAGGAAATGAGAAATATGCTCCAAGTGCATCTAAACAATAACCAGCTTGTCCATGGAACCCCACAAGAGCACTTCCGTTGCTTTCAAGCACGAATTTGCGACCACCAACATTTCCAAAGGTGGGAGAGGTTCTCCCTTTTGATGTTTTGAAAGCCAGAGACATCACACGATCATGAATAGGATTGGTTCCAATGTCGCCGCAAGTACCCTCCACAGATATGATGTATTCATTTGGATAGTCAACCACAAACTGAAGTAAAAAAAAAAATATTCATTTAAGCGAAACCAAGTTCAGACAATATACATATATAAAGAGTGAAGGAATGTTTCAGATCATTATGACCTCTGTGTGTCGTCCTTGGTCCATCCCATACCGCCGAGTTTCCACTACGCCACCTTTGTCATAATCGAACCTGATTTGCCTTATTTGAGATCTCTCACCATCACCTAATGTGAATGAAACCTTTCTTACGCCGTTGTAGTTAGGACCGTCATCCCACTGACTGCCTCCAGATCCACCATGGCGGCCCAGTTTAGTTGGTGGAGCCCTTATGAAATAAGCTCCAAGGGAGTTTAGGTTAGCCTCAGCGGATCCATGAAAGCCAACAATCCTTTTTCCTTTTACTTCAAGTGAAAACTTAGTACCTCTGTCATCATCCCCCATCATCTCAGAAGTCTTCAAGTTAGTCCTGAACCTAAGTGCTTGAATGACACCAGTAGCTTCATCATAAGAACCCTCAACGGATACCAAATGTTCATTCTTTGGATCAATCACAAACTGCAATCAAATGGTGATAATAAAAAGTGATAGATTAGTAAAACCCCAAGTCAATATTAAACCCACGACAAATGTTGTTGCTTTTTTTTTTCTTTACATTTTCACACATTAAACACTAAAATTTTTAGTTATACGTTATAAAATAAAATGGCAATTCTCACATAATTAAACCTAAACATTAATTCTTGCATGTAAGTTTTTGTTCCAAAAATGTCATTACAAATTTTGTTTATGCAAAAGTATCACATAATTAAACCTAAACATATATCATTCAAATTAAACTCTAAACCTTAAACTTAAAACATAAAGTTCTAGAGCTAAACATTAAACACAAAATATTAAACTCAAACCTAAAATTTTTTTTAAGCATTTAAAAATCATTTTTAATCTCTTTTTTATAAAAAAAGTTCCTATGAAATAATATTTGTTCAATTCAAGTGTGTAGTATAATGTATACAAAATTTGTTTCGATGGCAGAAAAGGTTATCAGTAGTTACTTTATAGAAAAATTACCTAGAATAACTCTGAAAATTTTGAAAATTACTAGAATAACAAACTTTTACAAAACTAATTTTAATTTTTTGGCAATTTAACACTTAGCCTAAATATTCTTTATAATTTTCAAAATGTCATTATGTTTTATTTTTTTCACAAGAATTCAAAAAAGGAATAAACGAAAAACAAGAAAAAACAACCAAAGAATTAATAAATAAAAAATAAAATTAAAAAACCTCAAAATTTTTTATTACAAACTAATAAAATAAAATTTAAAAGTTAAAAATGAAAGTTTTATAGTAAACGAAAAAATTTTATAACTAAAAGTTTATAAAAAAGTTTAAAATAATATTTTAATTATATAAGTGAAAATTTTAAAAAATTTAAGTTATAAATCAAATTTACAGTACAAAAAAAATATAAGTTTTGAAATAAAAATCATAATTTTGAAAAAACGTTTTTTAATATAAAAATCAAAATTCAATTCTAACTAATAAATGAAAAATAAAATTAAAAATAGAAAATAGATAATAAAATTTAAAATTGTATAATTAATAAATTTTATAAAAAATTAATTTAAAAATAAAATTTAAATATGAAAATCAAAATAAATATTTTGATATAAAAATCAACATTTATTTCAAAATAAAAAAGAAAACTTATAATTTAAAATAATAATTTAGAATAAAAGAGAAAATTATATAATAATAGCAAAAATGACAGAAAATAGTAATACGTATTAAGGTTATTAAAAATAAGAAACAGTAACAAAAGCTTTAAAATTTTATGAAAATATTAAAAATAAATAAATTTCACAAATTAATAAAGAGTTATACAAAATAAAATAAAATTATTTCTAATATTTAAAAGTGAACAAAATGAATTAAAGATTTTTATATTTTTTTATAATTTAAATAAATCATCAAAACTAAAATAAACTTTAATAAAAGTGAATAAATTGAAATATAAATATAAAAGTTAGAAAATATAAAATATAAATTAATAAATACATTTATTTTAAATCTTAATACATATTTATATTATATGAATTTGATCTGTAACATAAATCTGTAGTGACGGAAAAATCTTTTGTATTATTCTAGTCAAGAAAATCTATGGCATCATGACAAGAGAAACGTTATACTCAAAGCATATAAATTTATTGCTCTCTAAAACTCTTTAGCAACAAAAAATAAATTAGTAATCACTTGATGTTAGTCTACTAATTAACTTTTCTCAAAAAAGTTTGTAGCCAAACTGCAGACTTTTTAAAAGAAAAAAAAATTAGTAGTATTGTTTTTTCAAATTTTTTCTATTGAAAAACTAATATTTCGCGGTGTTTTTAAAAATTTGTAATAATTGCACAAAAATTTTGTAGTAATTGCACAAAAATTTTGTAGAAAACAAAAAGTCTGTAGTAAATTAGAATAAATTTTCAATAGTTTTCCAAAAACAATTTGTGAGGCACTTAAAACTCTATAGTGTCAATGATGAAAAATCTATGAAAAAATATATGACAGATTAATAAATCTATGACATCATGTAGAAAGAGAAGTCTGTAGTTCAAGAAAAAAAATCTAAGGTTCCAAATAAAAAAATCTGTATACATATTTATTAATTTTGGAGAAACGAACGTCGATTTGTTTCTCAAATATTTTGCACTGTTTAGCGAATTCCATTAGTGATATTATGGTAATATAGTTTTTTTAACAAGTTGCTAGAAAAGTACCCTTAAGATTGAAAAACTCAAATAACTCTATTTTTTTGGATGATAATCTAGTTATTTATGTCTTTTTTTTAAGGTTGTTTGTATTTTTTTTATCCTTACAGAAAAATTAGTAAATTAAAATTTAATAATTATACTTCCGAGAGATACATACCGGCGGTAGCGAGAATCCTTTACCCGAGGAACCATGGAGTGATCCAATTATGGTTTGACCACTCTTCACATATTCAAACTGGACGTATTGAATGCCTTGAAAGCCACCTCTTACATTAATCTTTGTTACATTGTCATACGCTTCATCATCCCATACTTTGCCTCCCTTCCCGCCTTTTGCTCCCATCTTTTGGGCCATCACGAACCGATGTATATCTACATGCATAGATGAAGAGCTTCAATAGCGTTAGTTTCATTAGTGATTCATTTGCATCATAGCCATACACTATAATTAATTTGAGAGAGAGAGAGCTGACCTCTGAAGCTGGATGAAAGATAGATATGTTGATGAAAACAATGTGCTTTGGTGATTCCTAAGCTGGGGGGATCAAGGTGCTATTTATACACAATATGTGTCTCTTGTACTTCAACCAATATGACTTTCTTAACACATATACGATGAATGAAATACTAGAATATGTAAATCGTGTTCAGGCGAGGCTATCATTAAGATTTGTTTATTTCAGTTAGTCATTATTGCATACCCTCGGGGTAATGCAGCAGACATATTTACATAAAGTATTCACCGAGTAAACATGTTTTTAACGTTCATTATTAATTTTCTTTAATGTTTTGAAAATTATTGAAGATATCTTTATACCGAATCTCTACAAGCCTTAAACCGAAAAATATTATAGATTTTCATGATACTTTTTGTACAAGTTATTTTGATTTATGCGTTAGATTCAAACTATGAAAATTTTGCTATGTGGTGTTAGCAATATGTTATTAGGTTTTTTTATAAATTATTTTTATAAAACTTATATAAATTATTTTTATAAATTCTTATTAGGTTTTTTTCTATTTTTATAATTTTATGAATTTAATATTTTTTTGTAACAATATAAATTTAAAAAATATTAATATAATAATAATAATTATCTTAAAAACTATAGATTTAGTTTAAATTTGAAAACAAATTATATTTAAATTTTGGTGAAAAATTGTAACTTTAAATGTGTTGGTTCATAATTTTGATAATTATTATGTGAAAAAGTATTAGAATATTCTAATATATTTGTTGGAATATGTAAAAGAGTAATTAGAGTTAATGTTATTTTTTTTTTTCAAAATGTTATTTCTTTAGTTATATAAATAATTTAAATTTATTAGATATAGCTGATATATTTAATAAAATTTTTATTTAATTAAAAAAATCACTCATAGATGTATATGTACTTCAATTTTAGATGAAAGCCTCAAACTCAATAGAATACATGTGGTGACAACAACCAAAAAAGATTGTAGCGATCGAGCCAAACGGAACGGCAAAATATCCGGTTTAATTTTGAAAGCATTGGTTGTCTACTATATTAAATGATCGTAGATCTCGAGATCTTAATTTACTTTAATAATAATTAGTCACGTGTATTATAGTTCTAGCAGTTGTCAATTGACGGATAAAAATGAATATGAAAATTTTATATTTTAGAATAGCATAATCTCACATTTGGATGAAATACTACGGCCTATAGTGATAGATTTTATACCTTGGAAAGAAGCGCAAGTCATTTTCTTTTCGGAACATGAACGACTTCCTGCCAAATCTTTCATTCCGCATGGTTTATTCTGCTGAATAGATGGTTCATGGAAACAATCAGATTCTACTTCAGGACTTGGCTGAATATACACAGACAAAGATAATGCGCTAATCTTGATGGGAGCGAAATGCGAACGACGGAATCTTTCCCCATTACATGCAGAGTTGGAAGCTGTGTTATAGGCAATATCAGAAATTCATTATCGCAGAATAGATTGCCAGTTTTTCTAGACGGACTCCACGGAGCTTACTAGTATTATCCAACATCTGGAGGATTGGCCAGCCCTTCATACGCATCTTCAGGATTTCAAGCTTCTTTGTGGATCTTTCACAGATTTTTCGTTGACGCTCATCCCCCGGACAGTAAACACTCAAGTAGATAAATTGGCACGATGATCCCATACTCTTTTCCATGATTTTATTTTTGTAGACATAATTTCTCCGAACTGGCTATCCACTTCGGGTGATAGCTCAGAATTAATGTGTGGTTGACAAAAAAAAAAGCATAATCTTAAAAAAAAACTAAAAAATATAAGGCTAATTTGCTCAATATTACAACCAACACCATTAATTAAATATATGATAATCCCTTTTCATTAATTAAAAATCTATGATATTTTTGCCACTTAGCTTCTCCACTTTAGCTCTAACGGCACGTGGAGAAGATTTTTCTTTTTTTTTCTTTTTGAATTTTCTCTCTCTCCCTTACTTAAATTTCCATCAACATTTTATTTGTATTTGTATTTGTTTTAAAATAACAAATGAAAAAAATAAATATACAAAAAAGTAGATTTTTTCACATTAGGTATATTTACAATTTTAAAAAGGACATATAATTCTTAAAAATATAAAAGGAAAATGTGTAACGGAAATAGAATTACCATACTAATAGTAATACTATTACGGTGAAATACAAAAATTTTATATTTCAAACGAAAGTAATAAAGTTAAAATGAACAATTGTGTATGTCAACATTAAAATTGAAGAACACGATCAATAAAATAAGTCATAAACCACAACAAAAAAAATAAAAAAAAATTGCATACTATATGACACAAACAAAAAATAGAATGTCTATTTTAATAAACATACTTTTTTTATTGGGTCAAAAAAACTAACAACATTAAACATCAACAAAAAAAATAAATAAAATTTAAGTTAACATAACTATTATATGCACTTCTAATGAATAATCGAATAAAAATGTGTAATACATTACGTGAACGATAAAAATTAAGAAATTTTTTTAAAAGGTTTAATTTGGGAAATTGTTGGAGGTGGATGATATTTGACAACATTGGTCAAAAATAGTAAAACTATTTAAGAAGAATAACAAATTTATTGTTACTATATAGAATTTACTTTGTAAGTTAAACAATGATTAAAAATGTTTATTAGAAGTATAAGAGGAACATAGGTTACAGAAATAGAATTTCTATTCTGCAGATAAGTAAAATATAATAAAATTTTAAATTTCATTAATAAATAAATCTCCGATTATAAAAATCCGAGTTATGATAAAAAAATCTCTTTTTTTCCTTATTAAAACTTTTAATATAAATTTTATTTCAAAAGAAAAAAACAAAAAAAGTTAAGGAAACTTGGACTGATGAGATAGAAAAATGAAAGAAAAAAGAAAAAAGTAAAACAAAGCAAAGAAGAGAGTATAAGAAGGAAGGATGAAATTGTAATAATAAAGGGAGAGAGAAAAGAGAGTTTTTTTTTGTAAATCCTTAAAATTTAATTAATGGTTTCTTTTGTAATATCCATTGTTATTACCCAAAAATATATCTAACATGTAAAACTGAAATGAATTAACGATATAATTTATTACGGAGATCTCCATTATCGCGGAGAATCGGAAGTCCACATAACATAAGAAAAACATCGAGAATAACCCGTCCATTTAAGCTTATTGTTTTTCTAGGTCAAAAATCAAAGCAAATTTTGATGCTGAATTAACCATTGCGTTTGAGCTTTTAATAACATCATTATTCAAGTGTTAGGTCATCTCCAAAATAATACTAAAATGCTATTTTAGTGTAGTTTTCACACTGTAACTTCTCCAACCGGATTCTAAAACTCACACCATTTTAGTGTGATGCTACAATGTCACACCAGATTTGGAGGATACTCTTCACAACATTAAACATTATTCACTTGTTTTATTAATGTGGGAACCGAAATTGGCAATGTCGATATTCGTATTCGGAGGAAAGCCAGAAAATCCTAACTTTCCTTGAGGTCCCGGATTTCTACTAAGCCAAACAACGATAGATCAAAAATACGAAGAAAACAGATGACGAAATAAAAGTAAAAGAGAATCGAAAGAAAATAGAGCAATAGAGATCTTATTATGAATCTGCGTTGAGCGTTACAACAGGTGATAAGCCGTGGCCGCGAGATTTGTCGGCTAGTATCCTGTTCTAACAGCGTAAGACTCGTAAACTTAATTGAGACGCAACTCGCTAGCATAAACGAAAATAAACTTAAAGCTCTAAGTATGAATTGTGAAGAAAATTTCTCTGTGTCCCCCCTCTCGTTCTCCTTAGCCTCTCTTTTATATGCCTTCGTGAGCTGATCTCGTTTCCTTTTCCACCCTAGATTTGAGCATATCTTTCCGCGGAAATATTCCATTTTTCGAGAAAATTCCTTATCTTTACGAGTTTTCCATATTTATCTTCAGATTTTGACTTTATCGTATTTTCCTTTTATCTTTCGCGGAACTCAGATAAATCGTTGACGCAGTTAGGCCTATTCTCATTCCGAAATCGTAAGTAGACTTTTGTCGCGTTTTGGGCCTTCAGGGGCTGTTTAGGGACCAAGTGATTTTTACGATTTCTTTCGGAGAAATCGTTCTTCGTACGACTACGCGGTGACGGTTTTGCGAAATGATAAGACCAATCGTATAGCTAAGACAATGTCGGTGCTCGAGTTAATCGTTATCATTTTATACGATCGATACGAAGTTTTCTACAACGAGCACAATTTTTTACGATTATCGCCGCGAAACTTCAACGGAGACTCTAATCGAAGCGAACAAGAAACAATCGAACCGGGATTCGAGGGACATGATGGTCGAGAAGGCGTGGTCTAGTCAATCCGTGGGCGTCTAGACGTTGCCCGTGTTTAGCCGTCCGGACAACTAGACGTGTCACGAGTCTAGTCCCCGTTGGGCGACTAGACCTTACGAGGGTCTAATCGCCCAACGGGCGGCTAGACTTGTCGTTGCTCGTATTGCTCGTATTTCCGAAGCGACACGGTTATCCATTGTTTACGGTGACTTCTTATCGCTCCGAAACTCGTTTATTGAGATCTCTAGGAGACCTCGGACGTTTATTTCTTATTCTAGAGTTTAGTTGCCCGCGAGTGACTGAACTTTGCGAAGCGACTGCTTATGGTTTGCTAGACGCGGAGCTTCGATATTTGGTCGAGAGGAGATTGACCAGACGGCAAGATCCTCAGAATTGATAATCCAATCACGATTTTCATTTCCGAAAGAGAGACTATGTTTCTATTACGCTTTTAGGAATCGATTTCGTCGTGACCATTTTTGACCCCACAAATTAATAAAATGACATATAAAATAAAGATTAAATGAGAAAATAGATACATAGTACATAATATAATATTATAATAATATAATATACTTTTAGTGTTGTGGTTGGAAATGAAAAGAAGTTTAGTGCTAAAACAATACTAAAATAGTGTAATCTCAACACCAAATATAGTGTTGTGGTTGGAGATGCCCTAAGTGTTTATACAATTATAAAGGATTGAAACCGCAGATTCTTTCATCTACAATAAAGTAGATAACGCTGAAATCGTAGAAAAGCTAAAAAAGAAGGGCATAATTTTCTTTTATTAGATTAAGTATAAACATAAAACTAGTTTTAATGTAATATAAGCACGATCTAAAGTTCTATAGACTTAAAATGTTGGTTATAACATTTCATATTACAGTGTGTTAATGTCAGTGTCCTCTACTTAATAGCTTTACCACTAGAATAGAAAATCTTGTATCTTGATAACAGTTGTTTGACACTTGGCTAATGCACATGTATATGATGATTACTACATCTGTCGTTCCGGCGAAAGAGGTAGAAATATTGCTTTTTATTATAACATGTGCCCTCGGAAACTTTATATATGTACCTAGTCGTAATGGATCAAGCCAGTCATAATTCAGTTAAACGCTGGTTGGAGAGTGTTGTTACCTCTCCGTTGGTGATATTCTCGCCGGTGCACTTCTTGAGCGGCCACTGTGAAGTTTGGATGACGGCATGCTCTCATTGTCCCGATGGTGCAATGGAGTTCCACATTGATGAATTGTATTGCGTTCAGGTGAAATCGTTTATTTAGGTATGGAGAGTTAGACAAGCAACATAATCAATAAGATCGATCGGTACACCCTAGCTGTAGCCGAGTGGTGATGTATTCACATTTTAACGATTTTTATTATAGTTTTCATACGAGAATTACGGTTTTTAGTATGTATTCAGATCGTTTTTGCGCGGTTTGTTGTTCTTTGATGTTTTTACAGGATAGAAGCTTGAATGGACTAAAAGAACGCATTTGGAGTGGAATTCAAGCACCGAAGGCAGTCTCAAGAAGACTGAAGAAATGTCCACACAGAAGGATAGAGATCGATCGATCCTTGTCCTGTGAAGGGACATGGATCGATCGATCCTTGTCCCGATTTCGGACCAGACCTGAAAACGCAAACCGAAGATTAAAACGAACCGAGATGCTTACCTAAAACCTAGACTCGAGTTTTCTATTCAGATTATGCTATTTTCGAGTTTTAGAACACGCTGCTAAGCTTTGTAATTCCGGGAGAGATCTGATACTTCTGTACTTCGTTTGGAGAAGATTTCTTATCTCTACTCTTGTTTAATCATTCAATACGTTATGTTTTGCCAAATTTCATCTTGTGTTGATTTGATTGCTATATGTGAGTAGATCTCTAGTTGGGTTTAGTGTTTCTCAAAAGGAGATTTCATGATTCAGTGATTGTTAGNGATTTCATGATTCAGTGATTGTTAGGTTGTTAGATTGGGGAATTAACTTGTGATCTTCGCTTTTCTCTATGCTTAATGCTAAAATTAGATTCGTGAACTAGTTTCTGAACCTAGGATATTCAATACACCAAAAGTGATTTCTTGAATT
>OVAN01013903.1:0-12339 GCA_900406275.1 Anastatica hierochuntica | reverse complement strand
TCCGCTTGAGTTTGCCATCTTTATACTCATCTCCTTATGAGATCGTTTTTGTTGGTCCCCTATCACCATCTTTTGTTGGAACTTCCTCACAAGGAAGCATTGAAGATTCTAAATAGACCCGTAGTAGCTCCTTTAGCTCATTCTTTTGAGAAATGATCTTCTTGAGCTCCTCTTCGTACTTTGGATCGTTCTTAGCTCTTTCCAACATAAGAGGTAGAACCTCAAAATGGTTAACAAACACATGCATTTCCCAAAATTTGTCAATGGGTATCTTGTTGGATTCTTCAGGAAGGATTGGAGGTGACACATATATGGAATCCTCTTGTGAACTCTCCTCCTTTGAGGTCGTGTGATGACTCTCCTCCTTAGGTGTAGGTGCTTCTTCTTCGGTTTGGACCTCGTTGTTGGGTAGAGATTTTCCAACAATGATCTCTAATTGTTTTACACCCAACGCTTCCTCATAATGGAGGCAAGGTTGTGTCTCTTCCTCCTTGGGATTCTCATTCAAGCCTTATTCCATGTGGTCCTCACATTCATCATCATCATATTCATCAAAGATTGGTTCTCCCATTTCAAAGTATTGATCATCAATGATGAATCCGGTTGTAGCTTCCTCATCATACCTCACAAATAAATCTTCATTAGTTTTATATCCAAGAAGTTCCTCAAACTCTCTTATGGAATTCTCGGCTTCAAGGGAGAAGATATCCTTAGGTTGATGTGTGGACGCCATATTGATTGACACTATTCCTTTGTGAATGTTGTACCATGAAAGAAATAACAAAAAAGTAGTAAGATAGTTAGAAATAAATAAAAATAAAGCTTAGTCTTGAGAATAATTGAAATCTTAAAGGAAAACGAAATTTAGCTTTTGTGCTCCCCGGCAACGGCGCCAAAAACTTGTTGATGCCTATTGTTCATACAAACAAAAGGCACTACGAAGCTTTAAATTTATAAGCCTGTTTCCTAACAATCACACAATCCGCAAGTGCACGAATATGCTATTGTAGTACTTTGGGGTCGAACCACAAGGAGAAAACCTTAGCTAGATAAGTTCAAACTTTAAGAATACGCACGCGTTCTTAAGCTAAGCGAGTATGAAAAGGAGGTTTTGGTTTTTTTGATTAAAGGAAATCAGATCAAGAAAACATAAGTAGACAAGGAAAGTAAAGCATAAAAGTAAAACATAAAGTAGAAACTTAAATAAATAAGCAAGTAAAGGCAATAAGATAAAGATGGATCTTGGGATGATGATTATAGGTTCGGGTTCAATCTAGAGGTGTGATGGACTTTGGTAAGGCTTTATTGGAGGATCGAAGCTATTCCTAGACCAAAGATCCCTTTATAATCAATCAATCCACTCTCGTGACGGAGATCTATTCACCTATACACACTACAAGGCTCAACTCTTGCTTGTTGCCCATCTAAGCATGTATGTGATAGTAAGTCTCAAGCCCTATTAGCCATCTAGCATCTAGGTAACATCCACTATTACGGGCCCAAGTGAAAGACATAGATCTAGTTCTATCAGGCATTTCATCGAACACTTTCTAGGCGTCAATGAGCAAGCAAATGGTTTTGAAGAACTAAACTAGATCTAGTAGGAATCTATGCCAAGATATAACCTAATCATCCATCACAACCCTAGATCTAATCCTAGTCTAATCAATGATCCGATTTAGTAGCTAGGTAATGGTGTAACAAGAGAAATCAACAAGAACTCAACCTCATGACTATGGAATCAAAGCTTGAACTAATACCACTCTCATGGCTAAAAGTCATATTTGCAAGAAAACATATTTCACTCAACTCTCGTTTGTTGTGATCATTTAGCAAGCAATCATTAAGAATCATTCCACTTTGTCACCAAACTCCCTAGCTATCAACTCCCGTTTGCTGAGCTAAGTTTGACATACTTTAGGCTCTCCTCGACCTTTCATCGAACACCTCTCGGGCGTGAAATGTATACATGTCAAGATCTAGTTTTTATCCTAGATCTAGCTTTAAAAACACCTAAACCATAGAGATATAAGTCCTATATATCACTAAACACCATTACCTAACCACAAATCATCTCAAATCTACCATCCCCAAGATCCAAGAAAAGACTACTCACACATCATATGAGAAAAGAGAGAAAAGATGAGAAATATAAGCATGATTTAATAGATAAAAGATTTGAAATACAAGAGAGACTCTTGATCTAAAAGATCAATAGAATCAACTTAGAACATAAACAAAAGTGTTAAAAAAGAGAGGTTTTTAAGCTAAGGGAAAGTTCTCTTTGCTCTCGGAACATAAGGAGGTATTTATACTAAAGAGAGAATGGAGGAAGCCCTAAAAAGGGCATTTTCGGCCAAAGGTTGTCAGCCATCGACTTCCAAAGTCGATGGGAGCAAGCATGAGGTCGATGGGAGCTTCCCTTTGGCAAAAAGGGTGTTGTTTGCTGGAAAGGTAGGCAGCCATCGACCTTAGGTAGCTGGCCATCGATCTTGAGGTCGATGGGAGCTCCCCTTTAGCAGTTTTGATGGCTTCTTGCTCCTCTTTGATGCCTTGTTGATCCCCAATTCTTCCATAGCCTTTTTCTCCTTATTTCCTTGATTTCTTAGCTCCAAATCTACATTGAATCCACTCCTAGAGCCTCCATAGATCCATCCAAAGTTGCACCTACAAAATGCAAAGAAAATGCATGCAAATGCAAGAATATTCCTAAACTAGACTCTAGACTCAAACTAATGCATTCTAAGACTTATATGCCATATATACACCCTAAAAGTGGATGAAACTAAGCTAAAATGCATCTAAATATGCATGAAAATATGTACACATCAACTTCCTCCGACAATGCTCCCACAACAGCAAGCCGCGGAGGATGGAAGAGACTGAGAAATAGAACCGCTAAAAATAAGGTTACAAGAGATGAGTTCAACAATGCACAAGGCAATCAGTGCAACTCCAGAAATGGACCGAGTTTTGAAGGAGACTCAGAGTGATCCGTTCACTGCACGGGTTAGGAAGTTTCCACTTCGTCATTTCGGCAAGTTGGCACTTCCTAAATTTGGAGGAATGTCAGATCCTAGCCAATTCGTGACAACTTTTGGCATTGCTATGAGAAGAGCAAGACTCACCCCAGAGGAGTATGATGCTGGACATTGCCAGTTGTTCGTTGAAAATTTGGAAGGAGAAGCATAGCAATGGTTCTCGGGCCTGAAGCCGAATTCAATCGATAGCTACTAGAAGTTATCAACCAGCTTTCTCAACCATTACTCAATGTTCATTAAGCAACGAGCTTCAGAAACTGACCTTTAGACACTATCCCAGGAACCAAAGCAACCACTCAGGAAATTCATTGAACGTTTCAAAAAGGTGGCATCAAGAATTGTAATATCAGATGCGACAACCCTCCCGACACTCCGAAATGCTCTCTGGTATGAATCAAGTTTCAGGGATGACTTGAAAATTAACAAGCCCCAAACCCTAGAAGATCCTATCCACCGAGCATCTATGTTCATCGAGGTTGAAGAGGAGAAATTGGCAATGACCAAAAATCATTCCTCGGCAAAACAAAAAACTTCCAAAGAAAAAGACAAAGCCAAGGAAGAGTACGTTGAACCTCGGAACACTACGATAAAGAGTATGCCCACAAGAAAGCACGTGGAGATGTTTGAAAAAAGGCATCCAATTATTACGTTGCTCAGCCAAAGTCAAAAGAATTATCGTGGAAAAAGATGGTATGTGGGCAAGAAAGAGAGTCAGAGAAGTTCTGCCGATACCATAACCAACCTGGACATGCAACCGAGGAATGCCGACATTTGTCAGAACTCCTGATGAAAAAGTTTCACAAAGGGGAAATTGATGTGCCTCTGAGAGAGAAAAATACCGAGGGAAAAATGAATGATAATGAAGGTCTTGAGCAAGCAAATAATCATGGTCATCAGCGACAAAATCAGATGGTACAACTTGTGACAGTTGAGCAGAAAAGGGACCGATTTTATGATGAAGATGAGAAGCCACCTGCATCGAGGAAGAGAATCAATATGATAATGGGAGGTTTAAATAATTGTACAGATTCTATTCGGTCAATTAAAGAGGGGGAATGCCGAGCTGTCAGTGCTAATAAGTGGAAGCAATATGTTGAGGATAGTATGAAAGTAAAAGATATGCCAATAACCTTCTCGGAAGCAGATGCCTACGGGGTGGATATGCCACATAATGATCCTCTAGTTATTGAGTTGATGATTGCAGACTACGAAATGACTCGGATCCTAGTTTATACTGGAAGCACGGTAAACATTATTTTCAAAGAAACATTGAGGGAGATGGAGTTAACGGGGTATGATCTCAAGCCAAGTCTTAAACCACTAACGGACTTTAATGGAGAGTCAGAATTCACGATTGGATCAATTAAGCTTCCTGTTTATGTCGGTCGAGTAACTAAGATTGTAAAGGTTCTCGTCATCGATAAGCCGACTATCTACAACATATTCCTCGACACTTCATGGTTTCATGCAATGAGAGCAATTCCATCATCTTATCATCAATGCTTGAAATTCCCGACAAAGTACAGGGCCTTCACAGTAAGAAGTGATCAAAGAGAATCTCGAACATGCTTCCTTGCCGAGTACAGGTTAAGAAAAGCAGCTCAAGCTTGTTTGATGACTCGAACAACAATAGAAGAAACATTGAGCAATACGGATGCACCGACTAAAGAAATGGTTGTCATGATCCTGCAGATCCAACAAGATGCGTCGGTATCAGAGTCGAGCTACCAAATCACCTTAAAGGAGAAATCATCAACTTCCTGAAAAGTAAGGCAACAAGTTTTGCTTGGTCAATTTCCGACATTCCGAGGATTGATCCAAAGATCGCCTATCATGAACTGAACATTGATCCGACCTCCAAGCCCATTAAGCAAAAAGACGGAAGCTCGGTCTAGAAAGGGAAAATGTTGTAAATGATGAGATTGTTCGATTAACTAAGGCCAAGTCGGTGATTGAGGTAAAGTATCCTGATTGGTTGTCAAACCCGGTTGTGGTAAAGAAAAAGAATGGAAAGTGGAGAGTTCATGAACCTCAACAAAGTGTGCCCTAAAGAAAATTTTCCCCTTCCCAATATCGACCAACTAGTTGAGGGAACAACCGAGAATGAACTCTCATCATTCACGGATGCGTGTTAGGGTTATAATCAAATCATGATGCATCCAGACGATCAGGAGAAAACAACATTCATCACCGACCGAGGAAAATATTGTAATCGGGTCATGCCATTCGGTTTAAAGAATGTTGGGGCCACTTATCAGCTCTCGCCAACAAGATGTTTGCATATCAGTTGGGAGAAACAATGGAAGTTTATATTGATGATATGCTAGTCAAATCACATAAGGCTCAAGACCATGTTATGCATCTCCGAGCTTGTTTCCAAATTCTCGACAAATATAACATGAAGTTGAATCCAACAAAGTGTACCTTCGGGGTGACTTCAAGAGAATTTCTTGGGTATCTGGTAATAAAGAGGGGGCATAGAAGCAAACCCTAAATAGTTCTCGATAATTGAAACATTATCCTCTCCTCAGAATTCTAAGGAAGTTCAGCGTCTCACAGGCCAAATTGCAGCATTGAATCGATTTATATTAAGATTTACTGACCGATGTTTGCCATTTTATCAGCTACTTAGAAGCAACAAACAATTTGAATGTGATGAGAAATGTGAAGAGGCTTTCCGGCATTTAAAGCAATATTTGTCAACTTTTCCCGTGCTATCAAAACCCGAGGAGGGTGAAGTACTCTATTTGTATATTGCAGTCTCTGCGTATGCAATAAGCAGTGTGTTGGTTAGAGAAGACCGAGGAGAGCAGAAAGCGATCTTCTACACCAGTAAATCCTTAATTGAAGCAGAAACACGGTATCCAACCCTTGAAAAGTTAGCCTTGACATTAATCACCTCGACCAAAAAATTGCGCCCCTACTTTCAGTCCCATGCCATTGTGATCTTCACAAACCAGCCACTCAAGACAATTCTGCACACCCCAAGTTTGTCTAGAAGACTAGCCAAGTTGGCAGTTGAGCTTAGTGAGTATGATATTGAGTTCCGTTGTCGTACAATCGCTAAGTCACAAGTATTAGCCGATTTCCTGATTGAACTTCCAATCGAGCTCACCAATAAAAGTCTAGACAATGATCAGTGGTCATTATACGTTGACGGATCTGGGATTGGTATACGACTCATCACTCCAGATAACGAGCTTCTTGAGCAATCATTTCAGTTAGCTTTCCCGACATCGAATAATGAGGCCGAGTATGAGGCTCTTTTGGCAGGGCTAAGGTTAGCAAAGGTAATTGGGGCAAAGCAAATTCAAGCATATTGCGGCTCTTAGCTAGTGGCCAGTCAGTTTAATGGGGAGTACGAAGCTCGAAATGAACGAATGGATTCGTATCTCATACTAGTTCAAGATTTGGCTAAAGAGTTTAAGTCATTTTCCTTAACCAAGATTCCTCGGTCTGACTTCATTTACCGACGCTCTCGCAAAGTATGTTCCCAACAAACTTAAATGGATTTAGTTTTTCTGAACTCGGATGATGGCCCAATTGACTCATCTTAAAGCCGAATCCCTTCTCGCTATATATGTTTCCCATAAACAGGCAGACTGATCATCTGAACGACTAAGTTGTTTCTTTTACTTAAAATGCTTAAGTAACTCAAAAGTCTAAATGGCCCAATTGATTCCATTAAAGCCGAGTCTACTCTAGCAAGAATGTTGAATTGCTTTCTAAGAATTGTTGGTTATCGTTTTAACTGGAAAAATTTCAAAATTTTTTCTAAGGCAAATTCAAAGATTGAAAAAAATCAACTCATTCATCAGAAAAGCCGAGCCACAAGCGGCCTCGGCTGGGCAAAAAAAAGGGAAAGAGGAAAAATGACGAAGTACATCGAGAATGTTCATAAACTAAAAAAAGAGAGAAAATGATAAACTTTAAAAGTCAAGGATCATGCTTCTTGAACGTTTGAGGTTTCCGATCTCAACCCGACAACATCAGTTGGAGACAGAGATCCTCGGTTGCTCCCATATTGGCCGAGCAATGCTCCCTCAGAAAGACAATGCACATCAAGGTCAGTATCGTCCAGGTCCACAATATCCATTTTCTCAATGAGTTCCTTTTGTGCAGCCATACTCTCATTCACCTCGGCCACATAGTCTTCATGAGAATCGTAAGAGTATTCGATCTTAAGAAACTCAATGAGTTCCAGCTCAGCTTCATATTTGGCCAAGATGAGCTTCTGGTCCTCAGCAGCCTTGACCTCGTATTTGAAGCACTTTACCTTGAGAAGAGAGGCCTCATACCGAGTAGAAAGCACCGAGAGCACTTTCTTTCGCTCATTAGCAACTCCATGCTCTCGGCTCTTGTGCAGCCTCTCTTGCTCACCATCGAGCATGTTCTCCAGGTTTCTCTTCTCGGCTTCCCAAGACTTCTGGGAAGCCTCGAACTCTTTCCTGACCTCGGCTCTGAACTGTCTCTCCTCGACCAGTTGTTACCCGAGCTCGATAGCCTCCTTCCTCACATCCTCGACCTTACTCCTCTCGTCCTTAACTGCTCCTTTAACCCTCTTCTCTACTTCCTTTTCAGAAGCCAGCTCTCTCTCTTTCATCTTTTGGACCAAGTTGTCGTAAGTCTCAATGACACTATTGGTGAGAGTTCCAACCTACTAAAAAAGGGGGTTAGCATTAAAGTTGCAAAGGCATTGTAAAAACAAAGTGTTGAAAATAATAAGCTGGAAAAGAGGCGTCACCTCGGTAAAAGATTTTGACATCTTCTTGAAGAGATCTAAAAAATGAAGCTGCTCGGCATGAGTGATCAGGGCTTCAAGAGTGTTGATTTGTCGGAAGAGAGAAGCACATTCAGCTGCATCTTCCATCAGTTTATCTCCCTTGAGTTTGATTTTGATTTTCCTCGGAGCAGGAAGATCTTGCTGGGAGTGTGAAGCTAAAGCTTGAAGGTCTTCAGCAGTGGAGACCTCAGTGTTATCAGGAGAAGGGTCAAGATGCTGGACCTTCTTTTTCTTCTTCTCTTCGTTCTTTGCTCCCTCGGCTATTTCAGGAGCTGACCTCTTCCGTTAGGGATGAGCCAACGTCTGTTCATCCCCATAAAGCTATTTGTCTTACTCTTGCGGAGTTGGTTCAACACCCACCAAGGCTAGTTGGTCCTCGCCCCAGTTGTGGCCCTCAGGGTTTACCTCGGTAGCCTTCCCGGTAGATGCCCCAGTTGGGACAATGGAGAGGGGGGGGTGACAACCGTTGTTCTTGCTTTTCTTAAAGACTTGGAAGCCGTCTTCTCAGAAGCCTTCTCCGCAGGCTTGGTCGGGTTTTTGGTTGGAGGGGCTTGCTTGTTCAAAGCAGGATGCTTGGAAGATTCACCAGCAAGTTTCTCGGCACCATCACCTTGAGCCTTCTCAACAGGCTCTTCTTTCTTCCTCGGCTTTCTCGAAATTTTGGGAAGCTGAATGGAGACTTTGCCCATCCTGGCTCTTGTTTTGGTTGGAAAATCTGTAAAAAGTTTGGTTAAGTCATCATACCGAGAAGTGAATGGTTAAAAGCAAGAGATTCATTTACCGTCAGAAATTCGATTAAGGCTTCTTGCGAGTCTCTTAACGTAGATTTTAGGCCAATACTGAATACCGAGATGCTGGATACGCTCGATGTTCTCGGCAAATTCTGGGGTGAAGTCTCTGAGGGGAAAGATTTTGACTGCAAAAAACAAAACATACAACAACAAAGAGTTAAAAGAGTGGTAAATTTTTGCTAAGGAAAATTGCTCCAAACCACTACTAGGAGCTGGGTTCAATCGTTGTCGGCAGTTTCTCTCGAGGTCAAACACTGAGGCCTCATTAATCTTCACAAAGAAATAATGAGTGTACCAGTTCTGGCTTTGGAAATCTCCCCGGTAATTACTTTCCTTTTGAAATTGGCGTAAAAAGTGCCAACCAGCGTCGAGTTTCTACCAATACGTACAAACTCGTCAAGCAGCTTCCGATTGACATTAATGCCGAGCTCACTGCCCATGACAAAGATGCTGACCATATTGCGCACAGCCGATACCGTCAGTTAGCTGTGAGCAATATTTCTAACTCGGCAAAATCAGTAAAAAACTGGGGAAGAGGAAACTGTGAGGGATTAAACTCACCTCTTAGATTTTGTGAATAAGTTTAGGTTAGGGAGAGATTATGTGGGTTGAATCCCGTAAGAACTTTGTTGAATGAATGTTATCTTTATTGAGATTAATAATCGAAGTAACAAATACAAAGAGGTTTGAAACAACGACTAAAGTATTGAAAGAGGTATCAGATTGTATCTTTCAGTGAATGGTTCAATACAAAGGTTATCGAAAAATGTCTAAGTGTATCTAGGTTGAAGATGAGTTGAGGAAGACTCTTGTTCGCCTTCTCCTCTTCTTAAATAGCTTCTTCTCTCGCCTAAAAGCTGTTGCAACTACTCCAAGATCTCCTCCTGGATTCCCGGAATGCTCAACAACCCTTTTGACCGAGTCCGGGTCTCTTTCTCTTTATCCGAGACCTGTTTCGTCAGCCCCTTGCTTAAACGAGACCTGGACCTCTTCAGCTTTGCGGATGTTTCCCAAGCCTGCTTCTATTTTGATTGAGAGGCTAACTCCCAATGGATCTAATTAGGGCCTATTACGAGCTCATTATCGCCCCTCCTAGGCTCTATCCATCATTTGAATTGGCCCTTAGGTAATGGGCTAGATTTAGGCCCAACAGTTGCCCCCAACTTTCGAGAGGAGACTCCTCGTTTCGGAAGCTAAACCTAATCGCCGAGACCTTTGTCTCTTTGTTGAGATAATGATTGCTGCATATCTTCCTCGAAGATACAAATAATTTGAATCTACAGTTCAGATTTTGTTTCGTAAGATCTACGACTCAGAAAAAGGGGGAACCGAAAAGTCTCCTCCGACTTCCAAGACATGATTTGATATAAAGCTGCAGCCATTAACTGCCAGCTCTTCCACCATCTCCACGTCTCAACTCTGTTTTCCAGGTAACTTCCCTTTACTCACACTTATTTACCTTTTTTTGTTTTGTTTGCATTTATTTTTCAAGCAACTACTTCCTCTGTTCATCTTCTTTAGTTCTCTGCAATTCCGTAGAAACTTTAGTTTCTAAAAACCATTTGCCTTCGATTTCGACTCCCCTCTTTTTCTCCTACTTTCTGTCTCCGAAATTTCTTCAACCTCTCTCAATGGATCAACGGAAAGAGGGTTCCGGAGAGATGACAACTCCTCTAACAAGTCCGAAGATCATGAAAGTGAAGCAATAGATCGGAGAAGAAATGAGGAGAGAAAAGGAAAGGAAGGCTAAGGATTCGATTGCTCACAGGGTTGCAACGCGATCCAAGAAAGGTGACGGTCCTAGCGGCAACATCTCTTTCGGCCCTCACCAGCCCTCTTCTCTAAAAGATAAAGAGGTGGTTAACCTCATGGTTCAGGCTGGAGGCCCGAAAGAGCTCGCGAAAGCCTGTTCTCTCGACGAAACCCCTGAGAATGTTCTAGAGGGCCGGTTCTGTCTCCATGAGAAGTATATTACTAGATCTCATCTCAGACTTCCCTTACCCGATTTGCTGTTGGAACTCATTGATCACTATCATCTTGCTCTTCCTCAGCTTTGTCCTTCTGTGATAAGGCTAACCAATGGCTTTATCACGAGGTCCAAGGAAGAAGGGATTACCCTTGAGTTTCGTGACATGATGAGCCTTTACATGATCAAGGAAAGTACTTCTAGCAAAGGGGGTAGTGGCACCTACTACCTTCCTTGTCGTCAAGGTTTAGGTGTTTTCAAGTTCTTCGGTAACGATGAGGACTGGAGAAAGAAATATTTTTATGTTAAGGTTGAACCTTCTATGGTTCCGGTGGGTCGGAACCTAAAGAATTTTTGGTCTGATGCTTCCGGTTAGGGTCTTTAGGCAAAGTGCTTACTCTTCCTTATTCTTTTACAACATGTTAACGACTCTATTTATTTGGCATGTATCGAAGATCCCCCAAAGCTTTCTGGAAAATTCACAAGAGCCTTGCTCCGAAGGCTGAAGCAAAGTCCTTCCAACTGGAACGCCTACACGACTTCCAGGATTGGTGCTGCTAGGTTCCCAGAACAATATATAGCTAATTTTCTGGCACCTGTGCCTATTATCCAATTGCAAGGTAACTAGCCATTTTCGCATCTTGCTAATTTCTTTTGAGGAGTCTAAGCTTAGCCCGAGGGCACCTAAGGTTAGTATTTCTTATTTGCTTTCTTTGAATCAGTTTCCGAAGACGACGTTGTCGTATCAGTTTCTACTGAAGCTAGTACCTCTGGAACCGAAAAGACTCAGCAATCAAAGATGCCTCTTCAAACATCATTTTGTGCTAGAGGCAAACAAGCCAAGGTTGCAAGTAGCTCTCGTGGAAGTGACAAGAATAAGGGAGGCTTTTTTCTCAGCTCCCTGAAGGAGGTTCTTGATGATGGAACCTCAAACATTGTCAAAGACGTCACTCCTATCACTACTGTCCATGATGTTTCACATGTTCAGGAGGTAGCCCCAGGGCTAGAGGTCCAGGCTGTGGATCCGAACCTCCAAGCTGCTAGGGACCGTCCAAAGACTAAGCCTCCGACTAACAAGAGACCTAGAACTGATTATGGGGAAAGAACTTCCAGGTCCTCTTCCTCTTCTTCCAGAGGAGGAATCGTTGGCTAGAGTTTTTCTCATTCAAAGTCAGGATCAATTCTAGATGACTCCTAGGGGCTTGGAATGCTGATGAGGCACATGAAGAGGACTGGATGCACTCTTCCTTCCATTAACAACTTGACAAATAGAGACGAATACATCGAGATTGCTCACTACTTGGGTCAGGTATGAGGTCTCGATAAACTTTCGAATTATGTACATTCTTTTAGACATTTAGCTTATTGCTTCCCGTTTCTTGTGACAGTTAGCTGGAGCTATCAACAGAGCCTAGCTAAAGCTTGAGGACACTGTCAACGGTGCACCTAATGCCGGAGAGCTGGCTCAAGCCCAACTAAAGCTTGAGGACACTGTCAACAGTGCACCTAATGCCGGAGAGCTGGCTCAAGTTATGGAGCTGTTTAGAGCCACGAAGGAGGACCTTGATCAAGCCAAAGCTCAAGTCTCTAAGCTTCAAGCTGAGGCAAAAGAGCTCAACTCTCTTATGACGGCTCTCCAGGGGAAAGTTGAGAGCCAGACCCTTGATCTCCGGTGAAGAATAGGTTGATCTCTGATTTAGAGAGTGTTCGAAAAGTCGCTGAGCAACAAGTCCGAGAGCTGATTGCATCCTCCCAAGA
>OVAN01013902.1:0-12465 GCA_900406275.1 Anastatica hierochuntica | reverse complement strand
GTAGACATCATCTTTTGCGACACCCTCGGTAGGATGAATATCCCTCTGTCCAAGGTCAGGCCAGTGCCGGAACAAGTCACGGGTTTTTCGTGCGCAACCTTAATGACTATCAAGTTAATTAAGCTTCCGGTGGTCGCAAATGAAGTAACGAAAATTGTCGACTTCGCTGTCGTCGATCACCCTGCAATCTACAACGTCATCATGGGAACACCATGAATAAACTCTATGAAGGCAGTTCCATCGACCTATCACCTCGGAATCAAGTTCCCAACGCCCTACGGAATNGAACACAAGCTGAGGCAAGTCGCAGTCACACCCATGGCAAAGCCAAAGCGCGCAAAGCTAACTCAGCCAACAACTGAAAGCGCTTCCACAAAAGATGATCCAGAATCGTCAACACTAGCAACGGCTCCCGAAGAAATGAACGAGCACTCTTCTGAGCCCAACGCTTTCGACACCTTAACACTCGCGTCATCAAAGCCATCTGTAATTCTATCCGGCACAACGGAGTGCCTGTTGAAGCTCTGAAATGCAGGTTATTAACTTTCTCTCTGAATGACAAGGCTAGAAGATGGTACAATAGTCTAGAGCCTGATTCTTTGAGGTCATGAGACGAAATTAAGGATGCTTTTCTTGGGCATTTCTTCACGAAATCAAGGTCTATGTCTCTCGGAAATAAGATTTCAGGATTTCACCAATTGGGTTCTGAGAGCTTTCATGCAGCTTGGGAAAGATTCAGGGAGTACCTAAATGATTGTCCTCATCATGGGTTCTCAGATTGGAATCTCCTCAACATTTTCTATAATGGGGTTGAGGAGAAGTATCAGAATGCTATGGACACCACGAGCAATGGTGATTTCATGACCAAGACTGTGGAGGAAGTTTACATGGTGGTGAATAATATGGCTAATAGTCAGGCCAATCGCAGATCACACTATGATCGTGGTAGAGGAGTTGTGTCATCAGATGCTAAGAGAATTGATGATCTGCAGTCAAAGCTCGATGAGCTAATGAGGAGAGATTAGCAGGGAGTGAACTTTGTTGGATAGCAAAACGATACACCTATTCTTCAAGAGCAGAAGATGGGACAGATATATCAGGAATTCACGTCTGAGAAGCTGAATGGTGGACAAGCATATGTGAATTACATTGGAGGTCAAGGGTATTTTGGTAATAGAGATTTCAACCAACGGAACCAGTTCTAAAACAAGCCATACCAACATAATCAGAGTGTCTTCAACTCCGAATTTCACAACAAGAATCAGAATAGTGGCTTAGGAAACAGTGGTTATCAGCAGAAGCAGTTTGGTTCAGGAGGATTCAAGAACAACTATCAGACGGGGTATCAGAATCAGAATCAAGGTCAGTCTTCTGCATCTTCTCAAGATAGTAAGCTGAAGAAGATATTGCAGCAAGTGCTGGAGAATAAAACAAAGTCCTCTATGGACTTGAATCAGAAGGTTGATAACATGTATAGTGATCTCAATGGGAAGTTCGAGACATTGAGCACACACATCAAAATTGCTGGAAACACAGGTTGCTCAGACTTCTGTGAGCAACAGAGCTCCACCAGGAGTCATTCCAAGCAAACCAGAGAAGAATCTGAAGGAATATTGCAGTGCCATTACGCTGAGAAGTGGAAAAGAGCTGAAAAACACGTCCAAAACATAAGGACAAGGATCGACCGATCCTTGTCCACGGATCGATCGATCCATGGCTAAAGGAGCCCCAAAACAGAAGGACAAGGATCGATCGATCCCTGTCTCTAGATCGATCGATCCTTTTCCTGACAAGAGGGTATCATATTTTTGTGATGAAACAAATTCGGGGGAGGTTGAGGATCAGTATGTGCCACCCCCACCTTATGTTCCCAAGCCTTCGTACCCTTCCAGACCTCGTCAAAAGATCAAGGAACGGGAGTATGAGAAACTTAAAAATCTCGCTGGTGAATTACATGTTCGATTGCCTTTCGTAAAAACAGTCAAGATGATACCTTCTCTTAAGAGGTACATGAAGGAGATTCTTTCAGACCGTATGACATTATAACATGGTGTTTCTGTTCTTACTATGGAATGTAGTGCGGTTCTTTAGAACATCGCACCGGAGAAACGTGAGGATCCAAGTCCTTTCATAGCCTTGTAAGATTAGATCGCTTACCTTTGAGCGATGTCTCTGCGATTTAGGGTCAGGATTTAGTGTGATGCCACTCTCGGTATCACAGCGTCTGAATTTAACTAACTATAAACCCACGAGAATGTCTTTGGTTCTTGCAGATAGGTCTATCCGAAGACCAGTGGGTA
Source organism: Anastatica hierochuntica (assembly GCA_900406275.1). Classification (NCBI taxonomy): domain Eukaryota; kingdom Viridiplantae; phylum Streptophyta; class Magnoliopsida; order Brassicales; family Brassicaceae; genus Anastatica; species Anastatica hierochuntica. The sequence continues at coordinate 10,165 of OVAN01013902.1, read as the reverse complement.
TTCTAGATAACATTCCCGTAGGAGTTGGAGAGGGATATGTTTTCAAAGACTTTGTTGTCTTGGAGTTTGAAGAAGAACCCAAGGATCCTATTATCCTTGGAAGACCGTTCTTATCTACTGCTAGAGCCATGATTGATGTGCAGAATGGTCAAATAGATCTCCGACTTGGGAGGTTGACCATGAAGTTCAACATCAAGAAATCCATGAAGAAGCCAAACATTGATGGAGACGCATTTTGGGTTGATACACTTGCTGATGTGGTCGAAGACTCTACTAAAGAGCTCTACAATGAGGATCCATTACAGGTAGCCTTAACTTAAATTGAAAATGAATATGGGTTTTTGGATGCAGGAACTTCTGAGGTTGCTGAATTACTGGATTCAGCACCTGCTGTTGAGAAGCATGTCGCATTTATCAAGCTCGAAGAGCCATCACCTGCGACTTCTCAAGCATTGGTGGCGAGTTCGAGTGCTGATTGGAGCGAGCTAAAAGCTCCAAAATTCGAGCACAAGCCACTACCTGCTGAACTAAGGTATGTTTTCTTAGGTCCTAACTCTACATATCATGTAATTGTCAATGCCAATCTGAAGAATGCTGAGACTGCCTTGCTTCTTTCAAAGCTAAGGAAGTATAGAAAAGCTTTGGGATATTCTTTGGATGATATTACAGGTATTTTTCCAGATCTCTGCATGCATAAGATCCGCTTGGAGGATGAATCCAAGACTTCCATTGAACATCAAAGGAGACTCAATCCTAAGCTAATGGAAGTTTTCAAGAAGGAGATTCTAAAAATTTTGCGTACAAGTGTCAACTATCCCATTTCTGATAGCGCATGGGTGAGTCTGTTACATGTTGTGCCAAAGAAAGGTGAAATTACTGTCATCACCAATGAGAAGAACGAGCTCATTCCCACCAGGACTATCATAGGACACAAGATGTGCATTGATTACAGTAAGCTGAATTCGGGCACGAGAAAGACTTGCTAATAATCCTTATTATTGTTTTCTTGATGGCTATTCAGGTTTCTTTCAGATTCCCATCCATCCGGCGGACCAGGAAAAGACTACATTCACTTATCCATATGGGACATATGCTTACCGGAGAATGCCATTTGGATTATGCAATGCACCTGCGACTTTCCAGCGATGCATGATGTCCATCTTCACTGATTTGATCGAAGATATCATGGAAGTCTTCATGGATGACTTTTTTTTATGGTTCTTCCTTCTCTAACTGCTTGTCTAACCTTTGCAGGGTTTTAGAACGATGTGAAGAGAAACATTTGGTTTTGAATTGGGAGAAATGTCATTTTATGGTGCAGGATAGCATTGTGCTTGGCCATCGAATCTCTGAGAGAGGTATCGAAGTTGATAAGGCCAAGGTGGAGGCGATGACAAGCCTGCAGCCTCCTACTTCTATCAAGGATGTCCGCAGCTTTCTCAAACATGCAGGATTCTACAGACGATTCATCAAGGATGTTTCTAAGATAGCAAGACTTATGACTTGATTCCTCTGTAAGGATGTCAAATTTGATTTTGATACTGATTGTTTGTTAGCTTTTCAGACAATCAAGGAATCACTAGTGAGCGCTCCAATTGTACAGCCACCGGATTGAGATTTACCTTTCGAGGTAATGGGTGACGCCAATGACTATGCGGTAGGAGCAGTGTTGGGTCAAAGAAAGGACAAAAAGCTCCATGTGATCTATTATGCCAACAGAACACTTGATGACACTCAGATCAAGTATGCGACTACGGAGAAGGAGCTCCTAGTTGTGGGTTATGCATTTGAGAAATTTAGACTGTACCAAGTGGGATCTAAAGTCATTGTTCACACTGATCATGCACCTTTGAAGTACCTTATGTCTAAGAAAGATGCTAAACTGAGACTGTTTAGATGGATTTTGCTTCTATAGGAATTTGATTTAGAGATTCGTGATAAGCGTGGTATCGAGAATGGTGTTGCAGACCATTTATCTTTATTGCTAGTGGAAGCTGATACACCATTTGATGATAGTCTCCCTGAGGAGAATGTCTATATGCTTTCCTTGCTGGAGGATGAATACATGGAAACTATTGATTGTTTTGCCATTAGACAGATTCACGATGAAATTCCTTGGTTTGCAGATTTTGAAAATTTTCTGAGTGCAGATGTGGAGCCACCAAATTTCGCAGGCTATGCGAAGAAGTTCATCAAAGATGCCAGACATTACTTCTGGGATGATCCTTTTCTCTACAAGAGATGTGTTGATGGACTCTTTCGCAGATGTATCCCAGAGTCTGAGGTTCAAGGTATTCTGTATCACTGCCATGGTTCTGAGTATGCAGGACATTTTGCTACTTTCAAAACTGTTTCGAAAGTGTTGCAGGCAGGCTTTTAGTGGTCATCACTCTTTAAAGACGCCCATGATTATATCTCTAAGTGTGATGCTTGTCAGAGGAAAGGAAACATCAGTAAACGGAATGAGATGCCTCAGAACTTCATCCTAGAAGTAGAGGTTTTTGACGTATGGGGTATTGATTTCATGAGACTTTTCCCATCTTCTTATGGAAATCAATACATTTTTGTTGCAGTAGACTATGTCTCCAAGTGGGTTGAGGCGCTGGCCAGCCCCTGTAATGACGCCAAAGTGGTCACAAAGATGTTCAAATCTGTAATTTTTCCTCGCTTTGGTGTGCCAAGAGTGGTAATAAGTGATGGAGGATCCCATTATATCAACAAGTTGTTTGAGAATTTGCTGAAGAAGCATGGAGTTAGCCACAAGGTAGCCACACCTTAACATCCTCAAACAAGTGGACAAGCTGAGATTTCCAACAGGGAAATGAAGGGAATCCTGGAAAAGATTGTAGGCAAGACTCGAAAAGATTGGTCTGTCAAGCTAGATGATGCGCTATGGGTGTATAAAACCGCCTACAAGACACCACTAGACACTATACCGTTTCATTTGGTGTATAGGAAGTCATGTCATTTGCTTGTTGAACTCGAGTACCAGGGACTTTGGGCTACGAAGTTGATGAACTTCGACATCAAGCTTGAAGCTGAGAAGTGGATGATTCAACTAAAATTAGCAAACTTAATGAGCTTGATGAGATTCGATTGAATGCTTATGAGAACACGAGGATCTACAAGGAACGGACCAAAGCATTCCATGGTAAGAGGATCATTCAACGCCATTTCGCTGTAGGAGATCAGGTATTGTTGCTTAACTCATGTTTGCGATTATTTCCAGGAAAGCTCAAATCGCATTGGTCAGGGTCATTCCTGATTGCTGAAGTGCAACCATATGGGGCTGTTGTTCTTGATGACAATGGGAGGAAATTCATTGTGAATGGCCAGAGACTTAAGCCATACATTGCAGACGAGCCATCTGACGAGAGAATGCGAATTCTTTTGATGGATCCACCTGCCGTCTGATCGCATTACAGTCAGGCTCGAGACTTTAAATAAGTGTTGAGTGGGAGGCAACCCACTAGGTAGTTTTCTTTTCATTGTTAGTTAGTTTTATAGTATTCTTAGCTTCTTTTTTTTGTTTTTGGTGCTTTTGACGTTTTTGTGTTTTTAGCTTTGTTATTGTAGAAAACAGGAACGCCCAGACAGACGGACAGGGATCGATCGATCCATGTCCCTGGATGGATCGATCCATGTCTAAATTGTGCCAAAACAGAAGGACAAGGATCGATCCCTGTCCTTGGATCGATCGATCCATCATAGACGTGTGCCAAAACAGAAGGACAGGGATCGATCGATCTCTGTCCCTGAATCGATCAATCCCTGACTTATTTTGAGTCTAAAAAATTAGACAAGTGATGTGAATCTCCCTAGGAGTCGACACTCTAAGGTGGTAAGATGATAAGTCTTGCTGCCTTGTCGCCGCGAAGCTTCAAAACACAAAGGATGTGGAGCGATTGGTCACACAGAAGTTGCGGAATAGCTTCTGATTTTCCGTGGAGCAAATGGATGCACAAGAGATGCGGAAGGCTCTTGATTTACCGGGTGATCCCTTGGATATGACACACCAAGACGGATCGATTTGATCAGTGGATATTACACACCATGATCACACCAATGGAAATCACACACCATTAAAAGAAACTGAAAATCACTCTCAAGGTTCCAAAAATAGGAATCAAATACTTAATTTTTATTTCATGGTTTTAGTCTCTTTAAATATAGAAACTACAAATAGAAAACATACATAATAATAACTTTACATGCAAAGCTTCTAGGAAATCGAAATTTAATCTTAGTTTGCATGTAAGAGAGAGGAATAGACATAATTATATGCCTTCTTTGCTATGAACGAAAATTGATCTTGCTTGATTGATTTTGGGTTGAATCCAATTTCATGGACTTCTATGTTTGACCAAGATTGTAGAACAAGTCTTCTTGTAGCTTAATTCATTCTGGTTTGATCGGAACTCGACAATGAATGTGCACATATCGGAATATGATAAACTAGAAATCACCTGATTTGTAAATTGAATAACTCCTTCATTTAATCTCCGTTTGATCTGTATGTTCTTCGAGATGTTCGATAATTGAGTTGAGAACATTTACCAAGTGGTTTCATGCGTTGAGTCATCGTGGTTGAAAAGATATGCTTCGAAAAATGAACATATGTCCTTTTGGGTCTGATTAGAATTGTGCACCCGATTTTATTAAGAAGTTGTTTGGCATCATGGTTGATAATGAGAACATAATGTCTTTGCTACTCCTCATGATCATATCATACTCCTCCTCTTGAAAAGGATTTGTCCTCAAATCCGTTTTTGGTTACCTTTTTGTGTCTTGTGTTTGTTTTCTTGTGAAAAGAGGGTGAAAGGTAGAAGATGGATGATGAGGATGGAATGATGAGAAAATGATAGAAAATGAATACCAAACTTAGAGTGTGGCTCTGATACCAAATGATGTGAATTACCCGAGGAGTCGACACTCTAAGGTGGTAAGATGATAAGTCTTGCTTCCTTGTCGCCGCGAAGTTGCAAAACACAAAGGATGTGGAGCGAATGGTCACACAGAAGTTGCAGAATAGCTTTTGATTTACCGTGGAACGAATGGTCGCACAAGAGATGTGGAAGGCTTTTGATTTACCGGGTGATCCCTTGGATATGACACGCCAAGACGGATCGATTTGATCAATGGATATTACACACCATGATCACAACAATGGATATTACACACCATTGAAAGAAACTGAGAATCACTCTCAAGGTTCCAAAAATAGTAATCAAAGACTTAATTTTTATTTCATGGTTTTGTTCTCTTTAAATATCGAAACTACAAATAGAAAATATACATAATAATAGCTTTACATGCAAAGCTTCTAGGAAATCGAATTTTAATCTTAGCTTGCATGTAAGAGAGAGAAATATACTTAATTAATTGCCTTCTTTGCTATGAACGAAAATTTATCTTGCTTGATTTATTTTGGGCTGAATCCAATTTCGTGGACTTCTATGTTTGATCAAGATTGTAGAACAAGTCTTCTTGTAGCTTAATTCATTCTGGTCTGGTCGAAACTCGTCAATGAATATGCACATATCGGAATCTGATAAACTAGAAATCACCTGACTTGTAAATTGAATAACTCCTCCATTTGATCTGTTTCTTCTTCGAGATATTCGATAATTGAGTTGAAAACATTTACCAAGTGGTTCCATGCGTTGAGTCATCGTGGTTGAAAAGATATGCTTCGAAAAATGAGCATATGTCTTTCTGGGTCTGATTAGAGTTGTGCACCCGGTTTGATTTAGAAGTTGTTTGGCAGCATGGTTGATGATCAGAATATAATGTATTTGCTACTCCTCATGATCATATCAACAAGGATCGATCGATCCTTTTCCCTGGATTGATCGATCCTTGTCCCGATCGAAAACATAGCATATAACGCGAACATCAACAGGTAAGTTTCATAATTCTCTCGAACTCAAAACGAAATAATCACCCATAAATCTTGATATTGATCAATTCTCAACGGATCTGAGCCGTTCTTGAGCCTAAAATCAATAGAATCTCGTGCTCCATCTTTCTATCCGATCAGATTTCACTAAACGCAAGGTATGTGTCCGTAATCTCTACTAGCAGATTTTTCGGAGAAATTTGGAAACTTTTGATTTCTTGAATTTTGATGAATGTTTGGTACTTGGATGATCTTATACGCATGTTCTTAGTGTTTACCAGTAGGATTGCACCTAGATTTAGCGTTTTAAGGATTGATTTTGGTGATTTTGTGATCTCGCATTTCGTACGCCAGATTTTTGCGAGGATGCATGTTTTGTCATGATTTGACTTGTGTATTGATGTTTTTATTTCTTTGTGGTATCTCTAGGATTGATTGAAATAAAATTTGATGATTGATTGCGATGAAGCGATTATTTTAACTTGGAATGCAAAATGGAAATTGGACATATTGTATGTTGTTCTTGCTTTGATGAATGATTTGATGCATGCTCTTTATATTTTTGAGTGTGATTTTCGCATAACAATACTCTTTGAATCAGAGTGAATGATTTTCGTGTTTGTTTGTTTTGATATGGATACTAATTTGCTTCCAAGTGTCTATTTTCGCAGGTTATGGGTAGGCGAAAGATAGGAGAGGTTCCGAAGACGTGGGACCCATCTACTTTCATTCTTCACCATCGGTTCAAGAGGAGTGATCTCACACATCGTTTGAATCGTCCGGTTACTCAGGAGTGGGATCAGTATGACTCACAGTTTCTGCAGGATTTGGGACACATTACTTTCCCGATGACTCGAGCCGTTGATGATGATCTCCTAGATGCTTTTGGCATTCGACAGGACTTCTACCACCTCTTTGTTGGAGCTTCGTGAGCATGTCTACCCCAAGTTGTGTCGGGAGTTCTGGCCTCTGCACGTTGTGTCTACTTAGACTTGGAAAACTCGGTGGCTGATCAGGGCACGTTCTCCTTTATCGTGCAGGGTCAGTATTATTCTATCTCTCTCATGGACTTAGCCAGAGTTTATGGTTTAGCGCAGGGTCGTGGTACATGGGTACCAACTCTATCGAGGTCCAGTGAGTTCTGGGACTTTATTGTTGCTGGGAAATTCATCTCTCGGAGCACGAAGCAGTCGCGTATCTGCAGTCCTGTCCTTCGCCTTGCGGCTAAGGTTCTTAGTTCGCATATCTACGCCAAGTCTGTCCAGACTGTTGTGACTAACGATGAGTTGGGTCTTCTTTTTCAAGGCGTTGGACATACTTGGGACATGGCATCTCAGATCTGTTATGTGACGGCTACGGATCTAAACATGGCTGCAGTGGTTGCTGACAAATTCGCCTTCTTCAAGGTGGTAGCTTCTGAGAAGAAGTCCTTTGTTGCGGGTGCTCTTATTACCCGACTTCTGCGGTTTTTCAGATTCGATTTCACTTGTCACCAGAGAGTGGAGTTCAAGCTCCCCAAGCAGACCAAGTTTTTTCAGGACCATAGAGCTGACTATGCTTTCTTTGATGGGAAGCATCTTGCTGACTGCGCCATTCTAGCTTCCCTCTAGAAGGATGATTTAAACAGTTCGAGACTATTCGTCTATCACTTCTAGGACCGCCAACAGAGATCTCTATATGTCGAGCTGCAATGCCCGGACTTGACATCTCTAGCGGATTCATCAGGAGTCAAGTTTCTACCTCCTCTAGATCGTCTTTGTCCTTGTCCCCCTTCTTTCAAGAAGGGTTCTTCAAGTCCTGCTGGGGACCGTGTAACTAATGATGCTAACTATGAAGTTCATATGCCTCCACCTGCTGCACCTACTGATCCTGAGATCGCGGAGCTGTTTCTAGAGGATTTCAGTGCTTACGAGCTTGACCCGCACCGCGTCCTTCTGCTACTGTTGCTGAGTTCAGAGCATGGACCATTCAGAGTCATCAGAGGACGAGCTCTCTCATGCTGCGTTTTGCCAGAGGGCTCTCCAAGATAGGGAGACTTCTTTCTTGTTCTCCTAACAGGTCTGTTCGCGAGGACGCTATCAGGCGCAGAGCGCCACCTATTCCTACATCTGATGCAGTTGATGATGACGAGGAGACAGCGAGCGAGGAGTCTGATGGAGGGGCTACAGACTCGAGAGACTCGCGCGGCTCTTGCGCGAGAGCAGGCCAGAAGGAGCTTGGAGCGCTCCAAGAGGAGAGAAGACTCAGCTTCCAGAGATGTAGGTAGGCGCCCCAGTGCCAGACTCGGAAAGATGCCTAGCACCTTCAAAGATGCTCAGTAGTTCTCTTCCCTATCTCTTTTTATTTTTCTTTTTCTTTTTATTTGGATTTTTATTTTTATTTGCTACTTACCCCTTCCTTGGATTTGTTTCACACCGAAACGAAGTGAGATAAGTATGGGGGAGGTTACTTATGTTTTTCTTTTTCTTTTGGTGTTGTTTGAGTCATTTTGATGTTTTTATTGAGTCAGTTATGGATTGTTTATGCTTTGTGATGACTTTAGACTATTATCTCTGCGCATTGCACTTCATTTATATTCTCCTTAACCATTTTATTGGGACTTTTAGCGCAGGCAATCCAGAATAACTCATTACCTAACACCTCACCATAAATCTCTAGAACTCAAACTTTTGTCTGAAATGTTATTAACTCTATTTTATTTGGCTTATTAATGAACTTAAATGCTTTGATCCAGGAACTTAAAATCAGGAATCATACCCATCATTCAGGATTACATCCCCATTTCTTTTTCTACCATCCTTTTCGGTAATCCTGAGTGACTAGACTCATCTTTAGTGTGGCACCACACCCTTACTTTATCTCCTTGATTCTCCATGCATTTCTATTTGATTTTATATGCACACATGTGTAAAAAATGAAGAGAATAGGGTAGACATGATCCTTCTAATTGCTTAGGTAGGATAATGTATTTTAGGTGGTTTAGACACAGTTCTGAGTGACTGATTTCTCGGTGTTGGGTGTTTGGGTGGTTTAGATGGATATGTTGCATTTCTTCATGATGTATCGGTGTTATAGAGTTTAAAAACGTCGTTGATATGCTAATTTGAACCAGATTTTTGTTCTGAAGAAAACAAAAACAAAAATTTCTTTTATTGTCTTTATATATGGTTTAAAAATTAGCATTTGCATATTATTATGTTGAATGGACTCACCCTGAAGAATGCGCATATTTGGTTTATTTTTTGATTGGTGGTTTCTATTTGGATAGTTAGGGGACATGGATATCAATATACTCTTTCTCTCCTGCGATTTTGCATAATGTTTTGCATTTTGACGCAGTTTATGATATCCGAAACACTCTAAGCCTCACCACTAAAAGCCTTGCATACCTATCATGATTTACTGATTATGAGCTCTTCGGTGAAAATTTTCACGCCTATCTTAAATGAATGTAGAGAGTTATTAATATGGAAGTTGAGTTTGCAGGTCCAGATTTTAGAGTATAGATGGGCTTGGGAGGTTATGCAGCGATTCTTGGGGAGAATATTCTAACAGTTATGAGTCTATATGGTTAGTGAAAGTAGCGCAGAGTAAGGTTTTCTGATAGCATACGATCCATTTGGTTTTTAAGTTTCTTTTCCCGCAGGCTTAGTCTTCGTTTCCTTTACTTGAGGACCAGCAAAGATTCAAGTCTGGGGATTTGATGTGTCAGTATTTTAGTAGCTTTTTTATGGTTTTCATAGAAAATTCTGGTTTTTAGTATGTATTCGGATCTTTTTGGCGCGGAATTGTGTTCTTTACTGTTTTAACAGGAATCGAGTTCAGATGTGTGAAAATAATGCATTTTGGATGGATTTCAAGCATGGAAGGAAGTTTTTTGAAGGCTGGAAAATATCCAGACAGTTGAACAAGGATCGATCGATCATCCCTGTCTATGGATCGATCAATCCCTGTCCCGTTTAGCGGACCGATTTTACGAAGAACCTGACCAAACTTATTTCAAACCAGATTTCAATATTAAGACCTAGGCTCGTGTTTTCCTTTTCAAGATGCACTTTTTCAAATTTTTGGAGAGCATAGATTGATTTGTAACTTAGGGAGAAGAAGCATCTTTTGTACTTCGAATCTGAGAAGCTTTCTGAACCCTTACTCTTTATTTTTGTTAAATACAATCATGTCTCTCTTTGATATGATCTGTGTTTATGCAATTATCAAGAGTGAGTAGTCTATTCATTGGGTTTAGGGTTCTCACATAGGGATTCATGA
>OVAN01013901.1:0-11932 GCA_900406275.1 Anastatica hierochuntica | reverse complement strand
AGGTCCATCTTGGCGCCAATTGGCGCCAAGAACAAGCTATGTCCTTGGCGCCAATTGGCGCCAAGACAGAGCATCTGTCTTGGCGCCAGTTGGCGCAGATAACGTTCGGCCGTAGTGTGTTGACTGAACCACGTCCTCTCCGATCGTCATTTCCTTCGAATCGTCACTCGATCATCTCTCGTTTCGTCTCGATTGGAGTTTTTGTCAAACCGTCATGACAAGAGTCACAAGGATTCGTGCTTTCCGTGGATTTCGTATCGATCGTATATAACAACGACGGTTAACTTAAGCATCGGAAGAGTCTAAACTATACGATTGACCATATCGATCCACGAAGCTGCTGCCGCGTATTCCTGCAAAAAACGGTTTTCCGCGATGAATCGTAAAAGTGAGTTAGCCGCGAAATGGCCCGAAAGGGCCCAAACCGCGATAACGGTCCACTTACAATTTTCGGGCGAGAACCGGCCCACTTGCAATGACGGTTCATCATGGTTTTGCGAAAATGACAAGTTTGGGAAGATAAAGAAGGATCTCGTAAAGATTTAGGAAAATCAGGGAAAAAGAAATATTTCCGCGAAAAGATATGCACGAATCGGGACGGAAAAAGAAATCGAGCCAGCCCACGAAGATCTATATAAAGGACGCAAAGTCAAAGAAGAAGACAAGAGAATTCATTCACAAAATTTTTCGTCACCGCAAAAACACTTAGAAAAACTAGGGTTCTTACTTCTTTTTCGTTAGCGAGCTGCGTCTCAACTAATTTACGAGTCTGCGCCCTTGTTCTAGGTAATCGTCGCCAACAGTTCTTTCGGCCACGGCTTAACACCGGTTACGCACGCTCCGATCACGAAATTCGAATAAGATCCCTTAAAATTTCTTTGTTAACTTTGTCTGTCGAATCGTTCTTCGTTTACCCTTTTCGTTTTACTTTAGATTCGTTCCCGTTTTCATCCTGTATTCGTTCACGTTAACCTGTTTTACGAATCCTATTTCTTATCAATTTACTTATCCGCAATCTGTTTTGTATCAATTTACTTTCGCTATCAACTTGTTTCGCTTCGTAATTCGTTCATCTTTTCGTTTCGTATTTTTTATTTACTAACTTATTAACTCGCTGCTTGATCTGTCGATCTTTGGCTACAAAGAGTCCGTGAATCACATAACATTGACAGTGAGAATTTCGGTTCCCACAGTCTTCAACTCCTTTTAATTGTTGAGGATAAATAAATTTTCCCATGCTCCCTTCTATAAAACTCTGGGTTGGTGACCAAAGGTGAATGCTGGTAGGGGGTCTTGCCCGCACCCGGATGAAAGGCTGCTCCAGCAATCAAATGCCAACGCCGTCATAAAATAATAAAAAGAAAACAAACCATAACCGGTGAAATCGACTCTACAAAAGGCAATCAACATAGATAGAAGGAAACATTTCTTATATTCGCAGATATCTACGAAATATTCACTGAATCTGCACGACATTCTACTATAAATAACGAAACCAAAACCATAAGTTCGACATCTAGGAAATATGACTTAAACACTCGACATAAGCAAATAATCTTCATTAAAAATTAGGGTTAATGCTTTTCATCCTTGCAAACTGTGAGAGTTGTGTCTCTATTTTGAACAAGATCGCGAGTTGAACAAATACTAAAGAATCGGAAAGACTTGAAAGAAAGTACACCGAAAACTTTATCCATTTCAGCTCTGTTAACTATGAGCCTACGTCTGGCCGAATCTATTGCCGGAATCCACTTAAGTTTTCTTGAGCTTCAGCTCCTTCTTTATAACAATGGTGATTCCTCTCTAGTCTCTATTTCTCTCTCTATTCTGTTACAACAACTTCTCTTTCTCTCTTTACCCAAAAGAAGAAGATTAGATCGAATCGAATGACGAAGAAGAAAGACTCAAGCTTATAAACCTTAGACCCGACCCGAATCTGTTACTAAGCCATAAACCACGTGCTTACTTAGCACCTGCACGTGAGTGCCTTTCTCCTAAAGAGGAACCACCATATATGCTTTGTAAAAGAGAAAATACAACAAAGCATATGACACTTAATCTTCAAATCTCCACCTTGTCATTTGCTTAATCACTTTAGCTCTTTTGGATTCCACTCTGGTTCATGGCAAACCCACTCATCCCTTGCTACTTCTCTACAATGTGCATGCAATGATCATATATAAATAAGAAAAGAACTTGGGGAAAACCTGCTCAACCTGAGTGTCTCACACTCAGCCAACTGCTCTTAGCAGTTTCTTCAAGTTTGACTAACTCTGAGCAGCTCTAGGACTTCACGAAGCTTGCTCACAGGAACTTTTTTCGGAAAAATGTCAGTCGGGTTATATGCTGATGCGATCTCCACCACTCGAATCACTCCATCACTTACTAAATCTCTGATGAAGTTAAACTTAACCGCCATGTGTTTTGTTTTTTCGTGAAAGACCGCATTTTTATCCAAAGCTATAGCTCCTTGAGAATCATAGTGTATGTCTACACAATCTTGTTCAATTCTCAATTTATTCACTAAACCTTTCAGACAAATGGCTTCTTTAGTTGCCTCTGCCAACGCGATATATTCAGCCTTGGTAGTCGAGAATGCCACAACCTTCTACAAACATGATCTCCAACTAATTGTATTCCCACCTTCTGTGAAAACAAAGCCCGTTGTAGACATTCTCCTATCCAAATCTGCAGCGAAATCAGAGTCAACATATCCTTGAATCTGAAAACTTTCACTCTTCCTATAACAGAGCTTCCTGTCCAAAGAACCCTTTATGTATTTGAAAATCCATTTCACCGCTAGCCAATATTCTTTAATTGGTTTGCTCATGAATCTACACACTAATCTCACAAAAAATGCTGAATCAGGTCTTGTCCCGATCATTGAATACATCAGAGATCCGACTGCGCTTTGATATGAAATACTCTTCATGTAATTATGGTGTAGCTCCACCTCCTCATTTGTGGCTGAACTCAATTTAAAATGAGCTCCTAACGGCGTCGACACTGATTTGCATTGATCCATTTCAAAATTACTAAGAATATTCTGTAAGTAACCTTGCTATGAAATCGTTAACAGACCTCTCTTCCTATCCCGCGTGATTTCCATGCCTAAGATCTTCCTTGCATCTCCTAAATCCTTCATTTTGAACGTTGATCTCAGCAATCTTTTCAGATATGAAACTTGAGATTTATTCCTTGAAGTGATGATAATATCATTCACATATAGAAGTAGAGAGATATACTCATCCTTTCCAAGCCTTCTAGTGTATATGCACAGATCATATTCACTACGCAAGTAGTCATTTTTCTTCATAAAATCGTTAAATCTTCAATTCCATTGCCTCGAGGACTGCTTCAAATCGTAAAAGGATCTCTTTAATAAAAACACCTTATCGGGGTACCTCATATCAACATATCCTTCCGGTTGTAAAAAACCATGTACAAAGTCGTCTTCACGTCCATTTGTTGAAGCTCCATGTCATAGTAAACTAGTAAAGAAAAAATAAGTCTTATTGAAACATGCTTAACAACCGGTTAAAAAATCTCTTGATAGTTCAACCCCTCTTTCTATGAGTAACCTTTGGCGACGAGCCTAGCCTTAAACCTAACTCCTTCAGCCTCATTCAGAGCCGGTTTTCTTTTGAATACCCACTTACACCCGATCAGCTTCTTACCTTTGACTCTGTCTATTAAAACCCATGTTCTGTTCTTCATCAAAGAAACCATCTCATCATCGGATTCCTTAGACCATAACTCACTATTCCGATCAGCTTCTTACCTTTGTCTCCGTCCTCTGTCACCAGCCCTACAAAACCAACCAAATCTTCATCAATATCATTCCCATACACCTCAAAACCTTCAAGTCTAGCTGGTAGTCGAATTTGTCTCTTTGGCCTTCTTGTTTCTGTCAAACTACTGCCAGCATCTGCATTGGAGTTGTTCTCAGCCAGCTGATCCTGTGATCTTGAGATATATTCATTTGAATCACTTTGTGTAGAAACTCCACCTTGAGTTCCACTGTTGTTGTCCCTAGATATACCTGCATTCTCAAAACTCAAAATGTCATCAATAACTAGAGGAATAAAACCAGAAACCTTACCTAAAGTTGTCTCAGACTTAAGATCTTTGAACATGGAGTCTTCCTTGAATATTAAATTCCTACTTATCACCACATTTTTCTCTTCTATTAACCATACCCAAAATTCTTTTACCCCTTTCAGATTCCCTGTGAAGATACCTCTCTTCACTCGAGGATTGAGTTTCCCTTCATCCGAAGGCATATAAACCAAACAACCAAACCATCTTAGGCATGACAAATATGAAACAGTCGAAGTCCACAATTCTTTTGGAATTTTGAAGTCTAGAACTGAGGAATGTAATCTATTCATTAAGTAGACAGTCGTCGCAGCCGCTTATGCCCAAAAATTTTGATCCAATCCACTTTCACTCAATAGACACCTTACTTTATTCATTAAAGTTCTATTTAGTATTTTCGCAACTCCATTTTGCTGAGGTGTATAGGTACAAGTCCGATGTCTCACCACTCCTTCGTCTTTGCAAAACCTATTAAACCTTGCATTACAAAACATTAGATCATTTTCCGTTCGCAGCTTTTTAACTTTCGTCTCAGATTGTGTCTCGACCATTTTTTTCCACTAAGCAAATCTCTCAAACGCCTCATCTTTGGTCTTTAAGAAGTATATCCATACCTTCTGAGACTAATCATCGGTAAAGGGTACAAGATACTGGTTATTATTAAGACTAAAAGGAACATTCAAAGATCCCCAAAGATCGGAATGGACGTAATCTAGCTTCTCTCTGGTCGTGTGTTGTGTTGGTCCGAAGCTCACTCTATGAGTTTTGCCAATCACACAATCTACACAAAACCTTATCACGGACACATGCTTGCTGTTGAGACACCCTCTTTTCACCAAAACATCTAAACCCTTTTTGCCAATATGTCCCATTCGGCTATGCCATAGATGTATCTTATCTTCGGTATTTTCTTCAATCACTTTCTGATTTTCCACTGCGACACAAATTCCTGACTCTATCGTCGACCCCTGAAGTGAGTACAGTGAGGAATAACCCATTCTTTTACCCTTTATGATAATCGTACAACCTTTGATTACTTTGAGAACACCATTCCCACATTTGAATCCACATCTTTTTTGATCCAAAGTTCCAAGAGAAAATAAATTTCTCGCTATATCAGGCATGTAGCGAACCTCACTAAGAAAAAATGTTGTACTATCAGGATTTTCAAACCTGATTGAACTGATACCTTTCACTTCTGACATTGAACTGTTATCCATTTTCACTATCCCTAAGGTAACCAGTTTCAAATCCAGAAACAAATCCAATCTTGAAGTCATATGAAATGAACATTCGGAATCTAAGATTCACTCATCATGATCAGCCTGTTCTTGCGTTAAGTTTAACTTTGATGCAATCAAACCAACTAAATCATTTGCATCATCTTTAGCTAGACCTGATTCCCCTCTATCTGTAGATTTTCCTCTTTGTTTATTCTTATCAAGACACTTATATCATTGCTTTTTAAAGTGACTCTCCTCCCCAAAAATCCAACATGTCTTCTTGCCATCCTTGGACTTTGATCTTAACTTGTTTTTGTCTTTACCTGCTTGATGACCTCTGATTTCTGACCTTCCTCTTACGAAATAAGCCTCTGAAGTATTCTTTGTGATTAAGCTTCCTCTAAGGCCTTTTCTTTTGATCTTGCTGAGCTAACCACTTCATCTAAACTGATAACTTCTCTGCCCTATTTCAGCGTCTCTTTCATTTGATCATATCTTTGTGGTAATGAATTCAAGAGGAGAATGGCCTGAACCTCCTCTGGTACATCGATGTTTAAGTGACTGAGATCAACTATCAACTTCAGAAAGTCATCGGCATTCTCATCAAGTGTTCGAGAATCCCTCATTTTGAATGAGTAAAGCTGAAGCTATGAATGTACTTTGTTCAGTAATGATTTCAACATGTACAATCGTTCCAGCAAAGAGCAGGTCTCTGCAATCGTGAGACTTTACTCAATCTTACGCAATACTTTGTATCCAACATCAAGCAGAATGACATTCATCGCTCTCTTGCAACGCTCAGATTGAGCCTCTTCTTATGCGATCTTCTTTTCTGCAGGAGCTTGAGTCGATTCAGCCTCTGCCTTCTGTTATATCGTTCTTGGGACAAGAACATCTTTAAATCCTAGAACACTTAGATGTGCATACATCTTGTGCTTTTACAAAGCAAAATCATTAGATCCATCAAACCTATCAACATCAAATCTCGATCTTGACATTTCCAATTGAATCGAGCACCAATCCATATCTTCTTCTTTTTCGCGATACTTCGATCTTCACCACGTTGTCTCTTATACCAATTTGTGAGACTTGTGTCTCTGTTTTGAAAAAGATCGCGAGTTAAAAAATATTAGAGAATCAGAAAGACTTGAAAGAAAGTACACCAAAAACTTTATCCAGTTCAACTCTGTTAATTGGGAGCATACACCTGGCAGGATTTATCGCCAGAATCAACTAAAATGTTCTTGAGCTTGAGCTCCTTCTTTACAACAATGGTGATTCCTCTCAACTCTCTCTCTCTCTCTCTCTCTCTTATGTTACAACAACTTCTCTTTCTCTCTCTCTATATCCAAAAGAAGAAGAAAAGATCGAATCGAATGAGGAAGAAGAAAGACTCAGGCTTATAAGCCTTAGACCCGACCGGAACTGTTACTAAGCCTTAACCCCACGTGCTTACTTAGCACCTGCACGTGACTGCCTTTATCCTAAATAGGAACCACCATATAGACTTTGTAAACGAGAATATACAATAAAGCATATGAGACTTAATCTTCATAAACCTTACTTTTACTAAAATATCAATAAAGATCAAACTTCGATCTCTACTTTCCGTAGTAGCACAACGAGCCTTGCTCTAAATTTACCCCTAAGAGTTTGGTGCAAGAATGAGGCGGCTAGACTCAAGACTACGTGACAATGAGCAGATTAGAGCTTAATCAAACCACCAACACCAGTGACATAGCTACAGTAAACGATATAACGATGAGGCAACAAGAAATCAACCCCCTTAGGATAGAGATGAAGAACCACTCGAGCAGACCAAGATGCAATAGACGAAGCGCAAGCATTACGAAGCCAAATTGAAAAAATACTCTCGACAGCTAGCCGAGAATGTCTAAAGATCACACTGCTAAAGAACGAAAATATAGCTCTCTAAGAAGAGAATTCAACCCTCACCGCAACAAGAGGAACCACCAACCGAAGGGACCCTAGGTTCCAAATCCTAATAAACATGATGCAATCCCCGAAAACACCCTCCATAGAATGTGATTCCTTCTGCACATCCACGAGAATGAGCGACAATGCCCCAAGAGCTGCTAGTTCTCCCGCAGAGTTACCAACCTTTGGAGGAGGTACCCCGTTGGCAATACGTTGTTCCAAATCATGGGAGAGGCCGTGCATGAGCAAGCCTAGGGAAAAACATGACCCAAAGGACGACACATGCATCCCTCTTGAAGGAAACCTTTCTCAAAATTAGAAGTACTTCATACTTTGATTGAGAGCCTTCTCGATGTACCACCGCCAATCAAGAAAAGCGATCGGAACTCATACGCAAATACGCCCCTTCTGAGATGAGATTACCTCCATGGAGATGCCCAAGGAATTCGTTTTCCCTTCGATGAGGATGTATGAGGGACAGGGGATCCCAATAATCATGTGGCTCAGTACAAACAATGCATGTTCACTGTGGCCATACAAAAGGGAGTACCGATAGGTCGTGATGTGCAAAGGGTTTGGGTCCAGCTAAACGGGGCCAGCTCTGTAATGTTTTATTTGTTTGTCCAATGGTTCAGTCTCCTCCTTCACACAGCTTGCGTGTCTTTTCATGGAACAATTTGCGAGCAGCATAAACCCAGAAAGAACAACAAACGAACACTACAAAGTTTTCCAGCAGCGCTCTAAACCTCCAACACGAGAAAATCTCCATTCCTGGATACAACACTTTCACCGCCATATCTGTATTCAAAAGAGGGTTAATCTTTGATCACTCTGGTTTTAACCCGATAAATTAACTGCAAGTGAACAATAAAGTCCAAGTAGTATATGTGGGATCGAATGTACAAGGACTACATATCATACATAGCGTCTTATGTCAAATTATGGGCTACGGCATCAAAGAGAATATTTTTTTATGATTTCCTATTTTTTAAGCGGTAAATAAAGCATGCAACTAATGAACACGAATATATAAATGATACAAGACGATACTAGGCACAAGGAATTCTCAGAGAAATCATTAATTGTTGAAAAATAAGATATTAGTAGGGGTCAGGATTAAGAATCGTCTCAAACTCAAAGCACAAAGATAAAATTAACCTATTTTCGTAGCACTAACTCCTTATATCATAGAATCCTAAATACTAACTTCCGATGAATTTCAGAGTCTAAATATGCATTAGATTCAAATTTGATATGTTCACAAAGCGCAATAACATCAATTTTTGTTGGTGAAGGACAATTTGCTCATTTAATCACTTGTTCAGGCATTTAAACAAACAATTTATGTGCGTAAACAACCTAAAATCAAAAACTAGGCCGCTATTCTAATTTACCTTTAAACATGGTGATAGATGAAGATCCACAAGATAAATCCTTAAATCCTAATATCAGCAAATCATGAAATCCCTATGAGAAATCCTTAACCCAATTAATGAACTACTCACACATATTCAGAGAACAATCACAAGATAAATCAATAGAAAAGATCATGTAATTGAATAGAATATGAAAAGAGGGTTCATAAAGCTTCTCCAAGTCAAAGTACGGATGAAAAATATTTTCTCTTAGTTTGCAAAACTCAAAATCTTCTTTATAACTTAGAAAATAACATAATAATCTAAAAAAACATGAGTCTAGATGTTATATAAGTATCCAAGTCGAGTCGAGTCGAGTCTTTTTTGGTGACTCTTGATCACTTTTCTAAAAATTTCATGCATCATGGAAAGGATCTATCGATCCATGGGAAATGACTGATCAATCCTTTCAATTCTGAAAAAATTTACCGCTTCCTTTTCTGCGTATTTTTTATGTGGTCGCCAGCTTGACATGTGTTCACTAAAATGACCATAACTTTTGATCCCACCGTTGAATTTCATTCAAACCACCTCTAAATTCTAGCTAAATTAAGTGGCTATCTTGGTAGGTTTTTCATCTCAATCCAACGGTTGGAGTCTGTCAAACATTTCTAAACTTCTGAGGTATCATCATGATCCTACATTCCAAAATCCATTTCTAACACGAGTTACCTCCTTTCTCTCCAAAGAAACCTAAAACCTGTAAACACTAAAGACCATCAAAAGACTCCAAAAAAACAATTTTAAATAGTAAAGTATCATATTCTCTAAACAAAAACCATAGTAAGAACCAATAAAAATAAGATATATCACTCCCTGATGGGAATCTATACAAAGAGCTAACTAAGTATCAGTGTAAGACTATGGAGGATGTGCTATCCCGAGCCGCGACTCGATCAAGTGGGAAGAGGATCTGGCCTACCTTAATGTCGATTAGGTCAAGCAAGAATCAAGGGGCGTTAAGAACGAAAGAGGCAGTCATTACAAGAAACCTTACAATAGGCCAGAGAAAGAATCATCCGACAAAGGTATCTCATGGAGCAATCACCGACCACTGAACATCGCAGTAACCACTTGGCTAGATACCTCCAATTTATCCATCTCTGGAGCTGAACCGATATGAGTGTTGAGGTAGATGTGAACCTAAGTGAACTAGCCACAAAAGATGAGAGCGTCAAATTCCCAAAGAATCTCTGCTAGATGGTGTGACTTAAATCAAGACCATAAACATCGAACAAAAGACTACATCTCCTAGCGCATGGAAGTTAATGAGATGTTAAAGAAGGGAGAAATAAAGGAGTACATGTCGCAAAAAGCCAAGGACCACTAGGAAAACAAAGGTAACGACCAGGCGAACGGTCAACCACACCTCACAGTCGTGACTCGACCTTGTAATTCTCGTGATCTCCGGAGGTTTAGAAGTGAGCGGAATATCCCACACTTCAGCAAAAAGAAGCACCATAACCGCCATAGTAAACCAAGGAGAACCTAAATCAAAACACATAATCATCTAAGAAGATCCCATAAGCTACACACCCCAGGAGCAAGGGAGGATCTTAGCGCCATATTACGACGCGCTTGTAATCACCCTAACAATCATAAATTGCTTGGTAAAAAGGATCCTAGTAAACAACGGCAGCACAACTAACATCATGTTCATGGAAACCTATAAGGACTTGAAATTATAGGCAGACAGTCTTACCTGAAGGGAGTCAACATTAGTAGGGTTAAACAAGAAAGTCAAACACGCGGCGGGAGAAATTTCGTTGCCCGTGTATTCAAAAATAGTAAACAAAACTGCAAAATTCCCAGTGGTGGAATACGCCTCAGCCTATAATGCAATATTGGGATGGGGTCCCTTGGATAAATGACATGGGAGCCGTGCCCTCTACCCTTCATAAAATCATAAAATTTTATCCTGTCTGGGGGATTCAGGAAATAAAGGTAGACCAGGAAAGTTCTCGATCATGTTACCAAACCACCCTTAAAGGAAAGATCGACAACACCAAACCAAGAATTGATGCACCTGCAGAGGTGCAAATAGGGTGAAACTATCACACCAGAGCGATCCTTACCCAGAGCAGAAAAGAAAGGGAAAGAATAGACCAACCAAGTAGTCGGAATGTAGGCTAGAATCACTCTTCGTCAGAAATCCATGAGGTCCCATTATTTTCGTTTTATTATTTCTTTACAAGAATCTGGCTTATATGTGTATCTTTTTGTTCCATTACTTTCTTATGTACTCGTCTATGGACAACATCCTAATAAAGCTTTCTTCTCGCAAAGAAAAAATGTATGCAATATCTCAAGGCATCGAACAAGTAAATATGCCCAAGGCAGCGTTATAATTTAAAATACATGGGGTACTTCAAAGGAAAAGGGTTTGGCCTCTTCCAATATTCCAGTTATCCCACCGAAAATGGTGGATAGCCGGAAGCACAAATATTTTCTCACGAGGAAATCAAAATCAAGGTAAGGCAAAGAGTGTTCTACCCATGCAGGGGCAGACTATTGCCTTGGCTTCAAAAAAACCATATACAGAGACAATGGATCCCTCGTGTTTTTTCGCAACAAATATAGACAAACCTGGGTAAAGTATGTTAATTTCGATAACATATTAATAACCCTTCTTACCCAGACGTGGAGAGTAGAAGGCTTGGAACATGGTTACTTATGGATGGCCTCACCAAGAAAAGCTGAGCATAACTTACCAATGTGGGAGCAGAGAGCAGTGCAAACAAAACCTACCCATGTGAGGGCTAAAAAAAACAAGAAAAGTCTACCCACAAGGGGGCGCCAAACCATTATTCGACAAGATCCCACAGGATCATACTACAAAAAGCATTGCTTTAAATAAAACCACATATTAGTATATGTGTGAAAGGATGGCTACTTCCACAATGGTCATGAACAAAGGAAGGATGTTGATAGCTCAGGTTTTCAACCGAGATGACACTGCAAGCGCACAGATGTACGTTGTAGTGGTTCGGGATCGAATCCACAGAGACCAAAGGTAGCACAAATAAATATAAGATCACACAACAGTCTAAGGCTAAAAAGATGTCTTTAAATGTGATGCAAATGTCGAAATCAAGAGAGCAAAGAAAAGCAGATAGCAAACGACAAGGTTGTAAATCAATCAAGGAAGTGTTGGGCATCGGGTATTCTCAGGGAAACAATTTATGGTTGATTCAAGCTAAATATTATGGAAGAGGTTAATAACCGTCTTGAACTCAAATTCTAATGTGGAACTGATCT
>OVAN01013898.1:0-11370 GCA_900406275.1 Anastatica hierochuntica | reverse complement strand
AGAAAATCTCTACATGGGCCAAGCCCAATTTGCTTTTGATTTTTCTAACTCATGTCGTTGACAATAGTTATTATTAATAAATATATATATATATCTAATATATACATATATTAATATAAAATTATTATTTTATTTATCATATAAATAAAGTAACTAAACCCAAAAATAAATACTTTGATCCAATTTGCTTAGGTGTGTGACCCTGTAGGATCGTATAATATTAGCAACGAATTCATAATCCATAGATTATAAGCGGTCTCTAGCAAAACATTATAACCCCTAATATTATACGATGTGTCAAACCTCGACACTACAACTTTATTTAGAGCAAAGTACAAATGATTTCAGGAGATTCCTAACAATTGGACTCTTAGACAATTTGATGGGATGATCTTGATCTGCGATCTGATTTGAATCAGCCTCATCTCCATCTTCAAACTCATCCTCACTTGAGCTCAGCTCCATTCCAGCTCCGTGCTCATCCTGTGTTGCATCATTTCATATGTTGCATCAGAAAATGCTTTTAGCACTAGTGAACGTATTCTCGACCCTTATAAGAGCTGCTTGACCCATTATATGACCGATGTATTAATGTGCACTGAGCAATGGATGAAGAATGACCTTCGGTTTACAGAACCAAGATTTTCAAAGAAAAAGATTCTTGCAGAAACTGAGTTACAATATAGTCTTTAGAGAGGTACACTTTTGTTATAATTAATTTTGTTAATTGTCTTTCAATATGTTACTTATTAAGTATATGTTTCTCTTTTTTGTAGAGTTTGAAAGTGTTAAGGTAATATCACTTTCAATCTTGTAAACTTTGAATATGTACTACATAGTTATTATAGTATTACTTTCAATGTTTTAATTTGTTGATAAGTATCACTATGTAAGTGAGAAATGCTTGAGAATATTCATCTTTCCAGTTTGCACTTGAAGTTTGGACTTGGAATTGTTGGAAGATTGTTAGATCTTAGGAAGTTCTGACCACATGGTCAGTTTGTCTTTTCATACGATGAAAAGCTTAGTAGTTGTTTGTGACTTGTATTATTGAGACTTGGGATTGAGAATGTGTAATACATTTTGTTTTATGTATTTTTGAATTTGGTTGAACTTTTTATATGTCATTGAATCTTGTTTATGTCTAATGATTTACATTAGTTTGGTGTTCTCCTCATTATAATTCAATTATTTTCGGTTTTTCGATTTGTTTATGGTTACTTTAGGTATGCAAAGAACCAGACCAAGCCGAAACGGAAATAATAACAGTTCTGTAGCGGTTCCCATGTTAACTCTATATCCATACAGAGCAAAACTGGAAAAAAACCAACCAACCCGAAATCTACCTCGATTCCAATATGGTTCCTAAACCTAAATACTCGAAGAGCTGGAGAAATGAAACAGAACCGTCCCGAATACACAACACCAAACCCTATGAAAACATATATAACTCTGACATTTTAATAGATAACATGAATAATCTAATCATTAGAACATTTAAATTTTAAAATAATGTTAAATCATTTTAAATATCAAATAAAATGTATTCTTAATACAATATAATATGAAAACATAAATTTAATGTAATTGAAGAATTTTCCATTATATAAAATTTAACCGGATACAAGATCATCTTATATGATTTAGTGTTGGATTTTAGCTTAAGATTATCTTTAGATTTGTAATATGAACATTGAAGTTTTATAATTATCTTAATCTATTTTAAAGGAAGTATTTATTTTTTATATAAATTTTATAATCATTTTCAAAATACTCTACAAATAAATAGATAACGAAGAAAACTTTTATTAAATTTATGTTTTAAAAAATAGTAGATTGTACGTTAAGATTAAATTGTGGAAACATTAAATTTCTTATCTTACGGTTGAATATTTTTATTTCCATTTTATAATTTCTATAATAATTCTAAATTTCTTAAGTTTCTACACTAGTTACAAATTTCATAAGTTAATGAATCGTATGTATTCTCAATTTATTACGTTCCTCATTATGCAATAATTTATCACACTGATGACTCAATAATTGATTCATAACCTATTACGCACCATGTAGAAACGGGTAGTTTTCATAAGATTATAACTTATAATACTAAAAAATTAATGGAACTTTAATTGGTAATAGAAATAAGATCATACTTATATTTTATTTAATGTAAGTGTACATAATGTTTGATGAGAATATTCATTATGACTTGGTCTACAAACATGAGAATATATAAATATATATATATATATATATATATATGGTCTAATTAACCTCTTATAGTGATCCGATTTTAAATTTCAAAAATAAAAATTGATTTATTATGTTGTAACAACTTTTAATAATGATAATGTATCATATCTATGTTACGCGTAAATTTGTAATATATATTTTGGTTGTATAGGAAGCGTCATATTCTTTCTCATTGTACATTAGCTTGTGAGTAGCTATTCTATGCGTGACATTATAATATATATAATTGAACTTTTATGCAATATTATTTTGGGAAAAATATCGAAAAAATCTCCAACTTTCAAATTTAGGTCCAAAAAATTCCCAACTTTCACTTAAGCTATTTTAATCCTCAACTTTTAAAATTTGACCATTTAAATCATAAACTTTCGTTGACAAAGACAAAAAAAGCCCAACAAAAGTCAACCGCTAAATCAAATTTAACTTCCGTTAAATAGAAAACGACGTCGTTTTGAGAGTTACGTAAAATGACGTCGTTTTACGTTAAATCGAAAATAAAGAACACTACTTAACCGAGACTCGAACCCCTTAACTCAAGTATTACACAAACATGATTTATCAACAACGTTAGTTAACATTCTCGTGAATTGTTTTATCACACATCAATGTATTTAGTTAGTTTTTCGTTTCTACAAATTAGTTTAATAATTTAATAAATTAGTAGTTTAATAAATTAATTTCACAATTAAATAAATTAATTTAATAAATAAATATATAAATTTTTTTGAAATTCAGTTATTTAAATGAATTTAATAATTAAACTATTTCAAAACTAATTTATTAATTAAATCATTAAACTAACTTATATCACTTAGTTCAAACTAATTTTTTTTATTTAATTATTAAAAATATTTATTTATTAATAACATATAGAGATATATAGTCTATTTAAAATCTTTTTTAAATTTTTTATTTTCAAAACTAATTTATTTATTAAATTAATAAAGCAATTAAAATTACTAAAAACTAATATTTTATTTAATTAATTAATTTTTTGTTTATTAGTTCATTAAATTAACTTATTTATTATGTATCGGGAAAAAATTTAAAAAAGATCTTCATATAATTCGAGGTAAACTAGAATAATAATTTAATAAATCAATTTGTTTAATAAATAAATTGATTTTGAAATTACAAAAAAGTTGAAAAAGGATTGAAAAAACTATATATGTTATTAATAAATTACTAAATACACGTTATAAATTACTAAACTAATTATAATTATTAATTTCATGCTGATTCATTTAATTATTAAATTATTACTTTATTAAATTTATTATAGAATTCCAACACTAACTAGATATATTGATCTATGAGAAAATAATGAATGAGAATGTTAACTAGCCTAGTTAATGCTTGTTTGTGTTATAAGTGAGGTAGGGGATTCAATTCTTGGTTAAGAATTGATTTTTATTTTCGATTTAACGTAAGCGACATCGTTTTGAGAGTTATCACAAAACGACGTCGTTTCATATTTAACGGTTGACTTTTGTTGGGTTCTTTTTGGTCTGGTCAACGAAAGTTTAGGAGTTAAATGATCAAATTTTAAAAGTTGAAGATTAAAATAACTTAAGTGAAAGTTGAGGATTTTTTTGACCAAAGTTTGAATGTTGGAGACTTTTTTGACATTTTCCCTTTTATTTTATAACAATTTATTTTAATCTTCGGTTCTCTCTCTGACAAATAGCCTACGATTACTCCCCAACGGTGGGTTCTTATAATTTCATATATGATAGCGGTGGAGAAAGAGATATGTGTAGGGCTCTTTTGGAAGATAATAGAGTTAATTCCACTACGCATAGATTATATATAATTTTCTTTTTAGTCAGAGCATTATCAATTTTTGAAATTTGGAATAAGGTTAGAAATTTGGAAGTTATCAATTTTTGTTTGGTTTTTGTATAACAAATAGATTATGGGACGTATTACATGGTAAATAATGTGTAGTCTGACTGGATCTCTTTCAATTATCTCGAATCGTATCCCCACCTAATAAATGTTAGTGTGTTGTTTTTCTTATGTTTGGCTTATGAATATACCTTCTGATATTGTTTATGTTTCTTTTTGGTTTTTGATTTCACATCACTGCATTTTGGTTTTTGATTTCCCATGTTTTAGTTTGTTTAATGCCTAGTAGTCACAATCTATTTGGTTTTAGACATTAGCTTTAATATTAAGCTAATGAAGGAATTAATTTTTTTTTGGGTCTAACATAGCCACCTTAATTGCATGTTTCATGTTTTTTTGTTAATGGATTTTCTATTTAAATTGCAAAAGAAAAAAAGTTTTACATGACCCAAATACCCAATTTTAAACCTAAATTACTTATTATTAGAGTTTTCATATTTAGAATCAAACCAAAGATTTGAACCAGAGTTGAATCTTAGCCAAATCGGTAGTTTGGACATCTTGAAATAACCAACTTTCGATGCCGAATGAACACAACAATCAACTTCTTCTAATCTTTGTGTCTTTGTGAGAGAAGGATTTAGGGTTTGGCGACTTCGTCTCCTTCATTCACGCAGAAACCAAAGTTGCAAAAGTTTCGAAGCCTGATCGTTGTCAAGATCTCTAAATGAAGCCACGTTTTTCCTCACAAATCGATCAATTTCTTTATGCAAGGTCATTAATTGCTTGGAAACTTATGAGTCAATTTAATGTATCATTCTAATTTTGAGTGAAAGGCCAATCACATCTCCTTGCGGTCTATCTCCATATCTCAGACGAGAAGTTGCAATCAAAGAAAAGATGATTTATGTCTTCCTTAGCCGAATTGCATATTAGGCACGCGTTGTCTGAAACGAGGCCCCAATCGCGCAGACGAAGTCTAGTTGGATTCCTGTTGAGCACGAATATCCATGACGTAATATGATGTTTTGGTACTCTACTTTTGTTCCAAATGATTTTGTTCCAAGACACTAAACTTGTATTTCCTGTTATCACAGATGTGATTGCAGTGATGGTGTTTACAATGTATAATAGTCATCCCCCTCTGTTAGCTGAAGGCCATACAAGAATACCTTAATAGCAACTTGCCTCTTTGATCTTGCTGCTGGAAAAAACCAAGATCCATTGCGCCAAAGGCTCACTAGATTTTCCTTCTTATAGATTCCTAATCTGGCGAAGTGCTCTACTCCAAGGTGTAGGGAGATATTGACGAAAGGGCTCCAGTTATTACTCAAAAATGTGAATTGATTTACATTTTTCACTTGCAATATTATCCACGGGAATACTTCATTCTTGACTTTTAACAACTTATTTGCTAACCACGAATACTTTTGCTTGGGTTTCAGGATCCAGAAATTGCTCAGGGTGTCTAAGAGGACGTTCATTTTAAACCAAGCTAACCAGATGGAGCCTGCTCGGAAGAAAAGTATCCATATTAGACGAAGAATATAGGCTCTGTTCCAGATATGGGGATCTCTTCCCAATCCACAAGCTTCTTTAGGGAGAACTCCCGTTTTTCAGGCTACTGATAGCCCGAGATAACACTGCAAGCGTGCAGATGTACGTTGTTGTGGTTCGGGATCGAATCCACAGAGACCAAATGTAGCACGAAGAAATAAAATCAAACAACGGGCTAAGGCTAAAAAGATGTCTTTAAGAATGATTCAAAAATCGAGAATAAGAAAGCAAATAAACACTGGCAGCAAGCAACGAGGTTGTAAATCAATCAAGGAAGTGTTGTATCTCTGGAAACAGGTCATGAGATTCCGGGTTGGGACATGAGGGATGGGGTGGTGAGGTTGACGTAGGATGAGAATTTTCTGAGGGCTTAGAGATGCAATGGTTTGATTCTGGTATGGTTGAAGATGAGGTAGGGTCAGTTTTAAATGAGAAATTGGGATGGACTTCAACTAGGATAAAGAATTTATTATGGGAGGATGGGATGGAATTTGAGACTGTGGAATTTGGTTTTGATGATTTCACAAATTTTTTAAGAGTTTGAGGGGTTAGGAATAGGGTTACTATGGATAAACTTTTGGTTAGTAACAAGGTTAGGTAGGGTTCAAAGAGTTGCGTTTTAATGGTATCCAAGAAAGAGGCTATAAGGTCTTTAGAGTTTTATTTGGATTTAGAAACCCAAATAAGAGGGGAGGAATTAGGACAAAGTCTTCTTGAGTGCCCAATTTCCATACAAAGAGAACAAGTGGGTGGAATCCAAGGATATTCCACTTGAAAGGCCGTAACCTAACCATTCTTTCTTTCGAACTCGATTACATATGGGAGGGGCTTTGTTATGTCCACTTCGACCTTCACATGAGCAATGGACAGGCTGACCATGTTTAAGGTGTAATCATCCATTTTTATAGGCTCTCCAATCAAGCCTGCAAGGAAATTAAAACATGGTCAATAGAGTCCATATCAAGGTGAGTACAATCTTTAATGTGTGCCCATAGCGGAATAGAGTCTATATCAAGGTGAGTACAATCTTTTGAGCCCCAATAGTAGACATAGAACACTGCATCAACAACGTGCAAAATTTTTTTTCTCAAGTACTTTCTTTCTGATAAATTCATTTTGGATTCTTACAAGTACAGCTCTGCTTGCAAGATTAGCATGTAACTCCAGCTTAGAGCTTTTGCTCCACATGTGAGTGAGAACACTTCAGATTTGATCAATCGGGTGAAGCTGAGAGAGGAACTTGCATACAACAAAGTCTTTATGGATTGCAGCTCCGTCTTCGAATATTGAATCATGTATGAGGACCCTCGGTACTCCTGAATCTGAAATGGTGGGCAGAGCTACTCTCATTAATGATTTATTAACCAAACGCTTGATTTTTCATCCCAATTCAAAGTCTCTTAAGTTACTGGATTGGGATCAATTGAATGTGGAGAAAGATTCAAAGGGTCAATAGATGGACTAGGATGGTTGAAGGAGGAGGGTTTAAAACCGGAGGAGCTAAAGTGAACGGGGAGGGGGAAATGGATTTGTTAGATTTGGCGAGGTTCCTAGCAAGCCTGGATAAGTGATGGTTTTGTGAGACACAGTAGAATGGGACGATAATGCTAGAGGAGCACAATGGGTTTGAGAGGAAGGGAGCGCAAGAGGTCCAGAGGAATTGGATACTTCAATGAATGAACAGTGGGAATAGTGGCTGTTTTAAATTTAGGGTTTCTCAAGGCCAAAAGTTCTGCAATAGGCCGAGAAAACTGTTTAGAAGAGGTTGATGGTGGGGCTTTTTGGGCAAGGACTACTTTATCTGAACTCACACAGGGAGGAGAAGGAGGAGATGAGTTGAGAGTGGGTGAAGAGCGAGAGGATGTAGAAAGGGATGGCGACGAAAGAGGGGGAAAGGATGAATAGAGGTNGGGGGGGGGGGGGGGGGGGGGGGGGGGGGGGACGAGCAGGAGAGCTCGCAGCCGGAGTCGGTGGAGGATTATTTCGGAAAAACACTTTGAAGAGAACTAGAAATTCACATGCTGAGCCATTGTTTTCATGCTTCATGTCTTTGATATACATGTTCTATTAAAAAGTTTGTGTTCGTTCGAACAAAAATTTCTGAAAAACTAAAATACACTTATATATATAATATACATCTTTTATGAGTTGGAAAGTAGTAAAAAAATATATAATATTTTAAGTGTTATGGATGTTTTTCGGGATGCTTTTTGATAGCACTGAAAGAAGGAGATAACAGTAAAAGCAAAGAGAAAATAGAAAGATGTTGTATATTGATCGAGAAAAACAAGGTATAATGTGATTTTGGTGTTAGAATGATGTGTACATATTTTCATGTATTTTAAAGCTTATTTTATCCACAATTTGATAGCTTTTATGTTGTATATAATGCATTTAAGTGTTAGAATTAATCTTGTTTATAAGTTGAGTCTCGTTTAGGATTTTCGTCTTTGCATCGCATTCTTTTGCATTTCTAGGTACAACCTTTGGATGAGCAACTTGAGAGTTTGGGATGATGGATTTTTGATACTTAAATGGTGAAAAAACAAAGAGAATCAAAAGCCAAGTACAAGTGTAAAAGAGAGTATATTCAAATAATACACCATTCTGATGGCAATTGAAAGAACAAGAAGAAGAAGTTGCAAAGGTGACCAGTTGTAGACCTGAGGTCGACAGTGAGACACCTTGGGTCGACTGCTGACTCCCTTGGTAGCTTTGCTGCCCAAGGTGAGCTACTATTGACCCCTAGGTCGATGGTAGCCTACTTTTGGGAGACGACTGCCCACCTTGACGTGAAAAAACTCTTCTAGGGCACCCTCTCTCTCTCCCTTTTAGTATAAATACCCACTCTTAGCCTCCAAGAACATAACTTCTTTCTTTAATCAACTTTCTAATACTTTTATTTATGTTTTAAGTTTATTATGTTGATCTTGAAGATCAAGAGTATCTCTTTTATTTATGAATCTTGGATCTTTTATCTATCTATTTATGTTCATATTTCTCATCTCTACTCTCTTCTCTTCCATGATTTGTGAGTAGGTTCTTTAGATGGATCTTGGTTGTTTGAGATTTCGCTAGATAGGATTGTAATGATGGTGTTCAGGATAGTTTATCTTTAGTTTCTAATGGATTAGAAGCCTTGATACTTGATTTGAAGGAATCTTGACATGTATGCATTTCACGCCCGAGAGGTGATCGATGAAATGTCTAGGAAAACCTAATTCATGCTAAACTTAGCTTAGCCAATGAGATTTTATTTCTAGGGAGTTTGCTGACTAAATGGACATATTCTTAATGCTTCTTATAAGTTTTCTAATCACAATAAGCGAGAGTTGAGTGATTGCTTCATATAGGAAATGGTTTACTACCATGAGAGCGGAGTAAGCTATAGATGTTTTTGGTCATAGAATTGCTCTTAATAGCTTGATCTAACACGACTATTACCATCTTACTAGTCTCTTCGATTACACTCACCCTTGATACATCGTCTTTACTTGTCTTTAATTTTCGTTCTTGCACTTTAGTTTCATGCTTGTATCTTTTCCTTAATTTACTCTCTTGTCTTGCTTTGTCTATCTTATTTATGTTATTGCTTTTACTTTGAATTGCTTAGTAGATTATTGGGACCCCCAACTCCTTCTCGGTTTTCTTAGATTAAGATGAATCATGGATTCGCAAAGTTTAGACTATTCTAGCTTGACGTGCTCCTTGTGGTTCGACCTCAAAGTACTACAATACCATATCCGGGCTTTTATAAAAATTAAAGCTTTGTTGTGGTTTTATTTGTATAAACAATCGCACAACAAGCTTTTGGCGCCGTTGCCGGAGAGCCAATATAGCTAGTTTTAGTTTACCTTTGAGATTTCAATTCCTTTTGAGACTAAGCTTTTACTTTTAAGTATCAAGCTAATCTCTTTTCTTTTTGTGTTTGTTATTTTGCTTTGCGAGGTAATGAATCCAAGGAATCAAATATATTTGAATGTGCAAAGTTTGAACTTGGGCATGGAAGAACCAAGAATGGGTATGAGGAATGGAAATGACAATGAGTGTGTAATGGAAAGGTTCCACTTTCAAGAGGACCGTGCACTTCAAGAGCTGATCGGGGATTTTGAAAAGCCATTCACCAATCCTATAAGATGTCCTCAACATAACCTTCCTCACTTTGAAATCAAGTCGAGTTTGATTTGATTAATATAAAGCTTGCGATATTTTGAGGTTAATGAGGAAGATCCAATCGAACACCTCTATAATTTTGAGAGATTTTGTGAGACGGTTAGGATGCAAGGAGTCCCCAAGGATCTAATAAAGCTCTCTCTTTTCTCATTTTCCTTGGAAGATAAAGCTTGTCAATGGGAGAGAACTGTTAAATGCTCAACAATAACAACATGGGGTTAAAGCAAGAAGCGGTTTCTTGAAAGATTCTACTCTCACAAGAGGACTACCAAGTTTAGAAATGATATTGCCTCTTTCAAGCAAGGATTAGAGAAAACCTTTGGGGAAGCGTAGGAGAGATTTGGTGGTTATGTGAGAAGTTGCCCACATCATGGGTTCACAAGAGGTAGCCTTCTACAAATTTTTCACCGAGGAGTCCATGGTCAATTTAAGCTTGCTATGAACACGGAAAGTAATGGGAATTTCGATAGCTTATCAACCAAACAAGGTGAAAAGCTAGTCGAAAATTTGGCAAGAAGTTACCATGAATAAAATGGCTATGATAACCACTCAAGAAGGTATTATAAGCGCTATGAGGAGATGAGTGCTACGATTGAGAAACTTGCGAAAGATTGTGAAGAAGCGCATATTCATCCCAAAGAGAAATATTCGACTAAAGAAGCTCCAAAAGACAAAGAAGATGAGGTTAATTTTGTTCAAGAAGGATACCAAGGGTATTCATCCCAAGAATCTTCACCAAGAAGGGTACATGGAGAGAAGCCTTCATCAAAAAAATCAAACCAAGGAAGATGAGATTAAAGCCATGCTAAAGAAGTTTTTGGTTGGGGAAGAAGATTTCAAAAGAGGAACATTTGAGAGATTTGAGATGACCAACCATAGTTTTCACGAAGATTTTATTAAGTTGAATGAAAGGTATGAATCTCTTGCCTCCTATGTGAAGGATTTGGAATACAAGCTAGTGTTGCAAGCTTCTAAGGTTGAATCTCAAGAAGGAAAACTTTACGGAAAGTGTGAAGTGAATCCTAAGGAGTTTTGTCAAGCCACAACATTGAGAAGTGGAAAGCAATTTCCACCAAGGACTCATGAGGAAAAGCATAAAGAGGATGAGGAGAAAGTTTAAGAGGTTCCTATGAAAGAAGAGCTTTAAGATGAAAACCAAGAAGAAGAAATTCTTAAAGAATCTAAAGGGAACCCAAATAACCAAGAGAAAGCTACTAAGGTAGTAGCTCCTCCACGTCCAAAAAGGGAAAAAAAGAAGGAGCCAACCGACACCGATATTCCCATTGATGAATTGAACCAACCATTTCCCGGTCGTTTCAAAAAAAAAATCCTTGAAGCCAAATGCAAGAAGATCAAGGATCAAATGGGAGGTCTCATGGTCACAATACCATTTATGGAATGGTGTCAAGATCAACTTGTAGTCAACAAGGTTTTGAAGGATATAGTCAACAAGGTTTTAAAGAATCTAAAGGGAACCCAAATAACCAAGAGAAAGCTACTAAGGTAGTAGCTCCTCCACGTCCAAAAAGGGAGAAA
>OVAN01013897.1:0-12468 GCA_900406275.1 Anastatica hierochuntica | reverse complement strand
TTCTGTACGCTTGCAGTGATTTCTTGGGTGAAAACCTGAGCCATCACATGGACACACGGGTACTTGTCTATATCAAAACGCTTGCAAGCGCAAGTTTTATGTTTCAAATCCACCACATAAGTCTTCCCGTCGCATCCAAACACACTATATTCAAGCACGAAAGCATTTAGCTCCACCACCGGTAGTTTAGACGCTTCCTCACATCGACCTTGCAATAAATTCTCCACATCGGAAACCCATTTTCGCATGAATGGTACGTCACTAGCATCTTTCCTATGTTGGTTAAACCATTCCAAAATTTTTTCAAGAATTGCATCAATCAAAGGGAGTAAAGAGTACTTCCTTTTGTTCACAAATATTCTGTTCAAGCTCTCTGCACAATTGGTCGTATCTATGTTGTATCTTTTTCCTGAAAAATAACACCTAACCCATTTTTTTCTCTTCCACAATACTATCAAGATACGTAGCCACCCTAGGAAACCTACTCCTAAATTCAGCATATTCTTTCAAGAACTCAACCTCTGTTTAAATGTGACCAATTTCTCGGAACTTCTCAGCAACTTCATCTTTGTTGACGTTCGAGACTTTTGTTCTCACATTCTGTGATAGATGATAAAGACAATAGCCATGTTGAGAGCTCGGGTACACCTTAGAAACTGCCTTAATGAAACTTGCGTTTCTATCAGAAGTAAACACCAACTCAGAACTATCTGGTACAACGGTTATAAGCGTCTCGAAAAACCACCTCTCACTAGCATCATTTTCACTATCAACTATAGCAAAAGCAACCGGATAAATGTGACGGTTCGAATCTTGAGCCGTGAAAAAAATAGAGTACCACCATGCACTGACTTAAGAAAGGTTGCATCCACTATGATCACTTTCCTCATCGCTTGAAACCCTTTGATTGAAGCTGCCAAAGCAATAAAAAGATATTTGAACCTCTTCTCATCATCCAATAACACACTTGTTTTCGTACCAGGATTTACCTTCTCTAGCATATGCAAGTAAGAGTACACATTCTTATAACCTTCTTCTGGACTATCACGTAAAACATCAACAGCTTTCTTCTTTCCTCTTAGTGCAGTAGAGTAGGACACTTCCACCCCAACTCCTCCTTGGACCAAACCAATGAGACTTTTAGGAGTTGGTGTCTCAGATTTACCTGGATAATCTTCCTTCAAGATAGATGCAACTAATCCTGGTGTGCCTCTCTTTTTCTTGAGTGCGCTTGAACTTGTCCTCGAGCATGTATGCATTTTGTTATATGTCCTAATAGAGAAACGAGAAAAATCCTTCACCGTTGTAACTCGCAAAGACCATTTAAACCCTTTTTCTGCTTCTGAACATTTCACCACGTACCGATTCTTATATGAGTTGAGTAAAATCATTCCAAAACATTTTTGATGCATCACTCTCTCAACTGAATCTTTTAATGCTTGTTTACTCTCAAATTCTCTCCCAATTTCAAAATTCAAACCATCTTCCCATGCCTTTACAAACTCACTTCCTTCAACAACCCGTGGAAGCTAAACATATTCACAAATACCACCATTTTCCATCCCATTATCCACAACATTGTCCACAACGTTATCAACATCTTTACCAAAACTACTATCCACCTCATTTTTTGATACATCATCACCATTTTCAGTGCCATCATTCTCCGCTGATTCAGTAGACTTACGAGTAACAATTGTTAAATGATTGCCAATAAAGACACTTGCAACACCAGGACTAGCTCCAACATTCAACTTATCACTCAATCTAAATTCACCATAGTTACCATCATGTGAGTTTCTTCTCTCACGTCTTGAAACGGTCATCAGACTCATTTCGACCTCTTTCAATACCTCTACATTCAAATAACTTCTTCGTTGCTCGGAATCAAAGGAGGTAAAGTAGAGATAAACATCATCATCATCACAAATACTTATATGTTTACGAGGCCGCTCCACCAATGGAATAAAACTCAGTCGTAGCCGCGTCTTAGATTCATCTGCTCCAACCTTCTTGCATATCCTATACACTAACCTACATAAGTTATGTCGGTCATAGATGATGTCTTAAACGATATACCATATGATACTTCGCTATTTTTTTGATGCCATTCAAAGTCATCTCTTGACTTCGTATAATGTCCTCCATAATCAAAATATATGTTTATGGAAGGACTACCCATTGTCTCCTGCAAAATTAATAAAAACAACATCAGTGCTCTCAACTCTGCATAGGTTTTTCAAAGTATTACCAGGTTTGACAATTTTGTTACAGGTCAATAGATATTTCATACCAAGTTTTTTCAGGTTTGACATATTTGGTTACAGGTCATTAGATATTTATTACCAAGTTTTTCTAGGTTTGACATATTTGGTTACATGTCAATAGAGTTTTTTTACCAAGTTTTTTTAGGTTTGACATATTTGGTTACAGGTCAATAGATATTTCTTACCAAGTTTTACCATGTTTACAAATTCTCAACTATCCAAGTTTCATTAATTCTCTCCAAGTTTCACTAAACACAAACATTTATTTACATATGATTCATACGATTTAACCGCATTCACCCGACATTACTTTCCAATTCAACTTGCTATTCGAACTAAACCCCAAGCCCAGTTTATCCGCTCCATTCAATCCGATTTTAAACCTCAAATTTCAGAAAACAATTTTCTTTTTTCACTCAAATGAAGCTCAAGTTCACTCAATTAACTTCTATGTACTTAATAGAACACGAACTAACCTTGATTTACAAGCTTAGACTTCAATGGCGGAGGAATGGATGCAAGATTTTCGATTTTAGAAGGATTTAAAATTTGAAGTTTTGCTTCAATGGGGATGTGTCTTCGTCGTCGAGGAAGGAGAGAGAGAGGGAGAGAGAGAGAGAGAGAGAGAGAGAGAGAGAGAGAGAGAGATGATTGGATGATTTTAGAGTGATTTCATTGGTTGATTTCTTCATTTAATTAATTTTTTCAATGAAACTATGAAGAAAGGAAAAAATAGGATTTGCACAAACTTAATAAGAGTAAGGAGTATGATAGATTATGTAAGAGTAAGGGAGATCATTTTTTTCATCATTAAGAGTATTCTAGATTATGACCCGCTTGGCTCCGATCATTTTACCGGCGATCTGCTAACTCTTCTGCCACCACCGCCGATGCGGTTTCCTCTTTCTCTGCTCACAGACCGGTAACTCTTGCTGGAATCTTCTCATTCTCTACTCGGAGTTCGTTTTCACCGTTTCCGAGGCAAACCATTAGCTCTTTATGCCCCCACGGTGACGATATCGATGGGGTCGCTCCTCTCCGTCGACTTCCACCTATGCATCATCGATGTGGTTCCTCTGGTTTTGATCAAAGTCGAAGCTTCTCTTTTAGCCAAAGGATCCTTTAGTTTTAGTAGGGGAGTTACTCCGACTTAACTTCCCACATTGTATTAGTATAGCATCAACTTCTTCTTTAGTACAACTAGAGACCCTCGCGCCAAAAGTCACCAGCAAGTCGTTTGATTTCTCCACCGCCAAAGAAGTTGAAGAATCCTCCTTTGACTCTAAGTCTGTCTTCTTGGTTCTCTCATGGCTTCTCTGGTGTTTTGTCACCATAACTTCCTTTGCCTCTTCTTGTTGCAATTTCTCAGATATGGCTTTGGCTTCTTCCACGGTAGTAAGCTCAGTTTTAGATTTCACTTATTCGAATGGCTCAATCACTTGTTTCATGGGTTTGATGGGACCTGAGGCTTTAACACCATTAGAGAAAGAGATCGATGGAGGAGAAAGAGAAGACTTTTTGCTGAAACAACATCCATTTTGCTTTAAAAAATAATTGGAAACAGAGAAATTCAATTTTTTTTTCACCACAGAGAAATTCAATTACAAAGCAAGAACGAGAGAGATTAGAGGTCTTTGTTGTAATTTTTAAAAAGAGATATAGATTTTTCACGAATCGAGTTTTAGAAAAAGGTTTTTTCTGTATCATTCGCCAATTGTTTGTTTTGTTCCAGTGGAAACGAAACCGGTTTAGCACCCAATAATCCTGGATCAGAAAT
This sequence comes from Anastatica hierochuntica, assembly GCA_900406275.1. Taxonomy (NCBI): domain Eukaryota; kingdom Viridiplantae; phylum Streptophyta; class Magnoliopsida; order Brassicales; family Brassicaceae; genus Anastatica; species Anastatica hierochuntica. The sequence goes on along the minus strand of OVAN01013897.1, from coordinate 8,424 downwards.
AATAACCAGGAAATACTTTTGTTGACAGTGAAAGATACTTTTAGGACTTCTCGCAACCTCAATCCCCAAAAAATATTTCATCAAATCCAAGTCTTTCATGTGAAAACAATTGCTAAGATAAGCCATGAACGTCTTAATTATACCAAGCGAATTACTCGAGATAGTAAAATCATCTGCATAGACTAAGACATTTAATCTATCTGATCCCTTTTCCATCGCAAAAAACGAGTAATCAGAGATAGATTGTATAAAACCATAATCTTTTAACGATGTACTTAACTTGGCAAACCAGCAATGCGGAGCCTGTCGTAAGCCATAGATCGATTTATGCAGACGATAGACTTGTGTCGGGTCTGAAGTATGAAAACCTGGTGGTAGATGCATAAACACTTCCTCCTCTAAATTACTATGGAGAAACGTATTATGAACGTCCATTTGATGAACTTCTCGATCCCAAGACGTAGAGACTTCTAGAAAAGATCGAACCTTAGTCATCTTGGCAACCGGAGCAAACGTTTTATCAAAATCAGTGTCTTCTACTTGTCGATTTCCACAGGCTACCAGCCGTGCTTTATATCGTTCCAAGCTGCCATCATATCGCCGCTAAACCGTAAAGACCCACTTACAAACAATGACTCGTTTGCCTTTCGAAAGAGCTTCGACTATCCAAGTTCGATTACCCTCCATAGCTCCAATTTCATTGCCAACTGCATCTTGCCACTCTTTGATGAGTACTGCTTCCCTGTAGTTTTGCGGAATTACATACGTCGCGAGCAACTAGATACGCGCGATGTCCCGATGAAAACCGCACACAGTCGACATAGAACGAAAGCGAATATGGAGCTTCAGGAAGATCCGAGGGAGCTACGATTGTCTGCAACTCTTAATCATTCAGTCTGGTGGGAAGTTTCTTATCATGAAAACCACGCCCGAGAGTAGTGGCAGTCGTCGTCACCAGCTCCCACGATGACGACACAGCCGACGAAAGTTCAACACCTAACAGCGAACTCAGCGTCTCCGGAACAACACTTGGTCGAGACTCGTGAAGTATAGGCGAAATGTCTTTTTCTTCCTCAAATATTGGTGGGTCAAAATCATCTTATTCCTCGTGAAACTCAATTTTCGAAAACGTAACAGGCACTAAAGAGGATAAAGTTTGTGACGTCATCGTTTCTTGAGGAGATGGATCAATATTAACAATAGGAGGCCCACTTGTATTTGACTCACTAACCTCCAATTTTAATTGTTCTGGACCCAACCCATCTTTTTCTTGGTCCATCGTTGGTGATATAATCTGAAAAGGATTTTCCCTTAGAGAAGAAGTAAATGGAGCCAAGAAACGTGATGAAGCTATGTCTTTAGTAATTGTATTTTCACCAGAGCCATTAGCATGAAGAAACTCTGAATCAACAAAAATCATGTCTTGGGACGTAAATATCTTACCAGTGTCCGGATTGAAAATGCGCCATCCTTTTTGTCCATTCGGATATCCAATAAAAATCCCCTTACTCCTAAAAGCAAACTTATCTCCTCGATGATTCCGATTGTGTGCATAACAAACACAACCGAATACTCGCGGATGAGTAAGCAGTGGAGTACGACCATACAAGCGTTCAAATGGAGACTTACCACCAAGTAGAGATGTTGGTGTCCGATTAATAAGATATGAAGCTGTTAAGACATATTCTCCTCAAAACTCCATAGGAAGAAAGCCTGAAATCTTAATGAACGCACCACATTAAGTAAATGTCGATGTTTACGTTCTATTCTACCATTTTGATGTGGAGTTCCCACACATTTTTCATGAAGAATCCCTTTCTCGCAGAAGTATGATGATAAGCATGTAAACTCAATGCCATTGTCACTCCGGATTGTTTTCACTTGACTATTAAATTGTCTTTCAACATGAGAAATAAAATCCTGCAGAGTACGCGCAACAGCTTGCTTGGTCGGTAACATATATAACCAGACACTTCGTGAGAAATCATCAACTAGTGTGAGAAAGTATGAAACGCCAAAATGAGTCTTAGTCCGATATGGACCCCACAAATCACAATGCACCATCTCAAATAACATCATAGTTTTATTAGAACTATTGGGAAAAGAACAACGTGTTTATTTTGCGCGAACACAAGTCTCACACATTGTATCATCTCTACTACTGCTAGATAAATCAGGAATAGAAAAAAGCTCCAAAACACGTTGAGACGGATGTCCTAGGCAGTGATGCCATACTTTCTCAGACACTTTCTCCATGCCCTGTATGGCTCCTGCAAACTTCATCCTCCTCACAAAGTATAGCCCATCAACTTGCTCAGCCACTCCAATCAGCATCTTGGTAATGCGATCCTGAATCAAGCAAAGTTTATCAGTAGTTTGCATGAGACGCTTTTTCTGCCGAGTCATTTTTGAAATGAAGACTAAGTGATATTCCAATCCATCAACAAACAATACATCTTGTATCACTAACGATGAGCTTAGAGCCACAGTTCTTTGTTTAGTAGCCAACGTAAGTCTACCATCCGAAAGTTTCACTGTCAATGGAAGAACTTCTCTAATATCCGAAAGTAGATTAAGAGATCCCGTCATATAGTTAGTGGCTCATGTATCAATAATCCAAGAATAAAAAAAAATACATACCACTTTGTGTTCCCGGAGATGCCTTTTTCTCATTAAGAAAAGACACTAAGACCCGCCATTGCTCATCCGACAAGCCAGTGAGTCTGATATGATCGCTAGCACTCACTGCGTTCGCCATCTATGGTGGTTGTAACCCCACGGTCTGAACAATATTCACCCTTGGAGTCTCTGTCCGAGCAGTTTGCGTCATCTGCATTCCTCTTCCCCGTCTTGACTGCGCACGACCCTTAGTCATCTCACCCCACCACTCAGGATACCCAAGTGTCTTGAAGCAATTGCTTGACACATGGCCAATCTTTTCGCAGGTCGAACACTTCAATCTCATTCTCTCTTCCTTAGATAGGAAATGAGGATTCGAATTTCCACTAAAAATAGATTGTGTTTGTGTTCTCACCGCATGAGCCATAGTGTCATACTTCTCTTCTGAAATCCTTGATATGTGTTGGGAATAGTCATCTTGAAGCAAGACACTGTAAGTTTCATCTGAAGAGGGCAAAGGATTAGGAGACAACAAGTTTGATTATGCAGATCCATGTATAGTTTCATCGATTCCAGCAAGGAATTCATGGAGATGGTCTTCATGTTTCTCTCGTTCCATCTCAAAACCCAAGGGACAACCACAACATTTGGACTGTCTGAACTCAGCAAGAGAAGTCCACAAATGCATTAGCTTCCCATAATAATCTTCGATCGAAAGTCCATTATGTCTGCAATTTGCGATTTCTGATTTGAGCCTTTGTACTCTTTGACCGTTCTTTATCGAGTAACAACTTTGAATATGTCTCCACAAACCATTGGAAGTTTCAAAGCTTGAGAGAGTCGATCTTATGTTTTCAACAATTGTAAATCGAATCCAAGAGATTCTCAAAGCATTGTTTGTCCACCAATCTTCTAAATTATGTGAATCATCATGGGGTTTTTGGATTGTGCCATCGAAAAATCCAAACTTATTCATTGCCCTTAAAGCCATCCTTAGATTTCCTGTTCATTCATTGTAATTTTCGCCTTTGAGAAGAGGTTGAGAGATCACAGAACCTGGATTATTACTTGATGATAAACCGTATGATGATATCGTTCTTCTATGAACCTCAACATGACTCCTCTGTTCTTCATTCTTTTTCGTTCCAGAGCTCATCGATGAGTCCTCTGTGTTTCCTCCATCTCCGACCATCTTAGTAACTCGAAACAGAGAGTAGTTACGAGTGATAGAGTGCAATCAAAAAATTCGTCAATAGGATCTAGTATACCTGCTCTGATATCATATCATGAATCGAGTTTTAAAAAAAAGTTTTTTCTGTATCATTCATTTAAGGCAGCTTACATCTTATATACACCAATGTTAATAACAAGACTATTAAACCCATGTACAAAGATATAAGGAATATTAACATATAATATACTCTTTAATAAGTTTTTTTTTTCAACCAAAAGAGAAAAAGATTCAAAATTATATTATGTGAATATTACTTTCAAAGCGATTTGTGACTGACATAGATCCTTTCATTTCAGAAAACATTTGGATGGGGCCCGTTTACTTTCTTATATTACTTCCCTCTTTCATAACTGTGATTGAAATTGTTAACTTTTAAGAGTATAGGAGTTGAATTAAAATAATACTATATACGATATTTCTAAAATGGAGCCGTTAGACACGAAAGAGAGGAGCAGCAGTCAATGTCGTAGTATTACTCTGTCTACCAGTTTTTCTTTTTCTAAGTGTTAGTTTATGCCGTGCACGGACAAAATTTGTTTTCGAATCGAACTCATTAAAAAAATTGAAAATCAATAAACAAAATTGTTGGTTACATAGACCAAACTTCATGATTCTTTGTGTTCATTTTCTACAACAAGTAAGATAATTTGGTCTCGTTTTGTTTTATATTTTCCATGCGAGAAACCAAAATATTAAACAAACGAAACAGAACCAAGTTGGTTTTTTGGTAGCTTTTATAAGAGAATACATATATATAAACTACATAGAGGAGTATCGACATCCACCTCAGTGAGTCAAATAGGCAAACAAATAGCAGTAAAAGTGTCAAGAACTAATACGAAATGTTAAAACTAATGAATACTCAAGACTGATCCCTAACATATTTTTCTGGCAACATAAATAATCTAAAGGTCCCTAAATATATGCAAAATATGGCCTTTGTATCTGCAAACCACCTACAAAACCCTCCATTTCACGGTGTTTAACTTAATCACCGATGAAAAAATCAGCCATTTAGGCTGATACTTAGGGTCATTTGGTGCTAGTTAAAGAATCTCAACATCACATTTTAGGCCGAGAAATCCTCTATACCTCATACTACTTTGGTGTTGTGCCATCTCATCTCTTTCTCGAATATTATCACAGTGAATCTCTGAGTGAATTGGTATGTTATGTACTATCGAAATGGTTGTCGTAACCAAATGGAAATCATAGTATTTTATTAACTATGGAAATAGTTGTGTTTGTTATTGCCTCTCCTTCACTGTTCACGGCTTCCTCACGGTTCTCCTTCTTGCGTTATGGATGCTTTGTTCATGAAGGAAGTTCCAATCTTATTGTTTGAATGGCAAAGTGAGCGCTATCAACTCAAATTTAAACTGTAGTCTTCTGCCTAACATAGAGAAAAACATTGATTGGACTAAAAGCAACCATCGATGAATAATTGAGAAAAAGAGAATGTTTGTGCATATAGATACCTCAAAGTAGAGTTCAGGAGGAACATATTCATCAACAAATAAACAACCTTTGAAGATGGACCAACATTTAGATTCAGCAATAATTGAAACAACATAGTTATACTAACCGTTTTTCTTCAAAGCAGATTTCATGGGATACTTTCTTTCGTTTACTTTTAACCAAGCTTAAATTTATAATTAAAGGATTCGCCAAACCTTTTGCTGTCAGACAAAGTAGGTGGAGAAGACAAGCATTTTCTTAACAAATCCCCTACCGATTAAGTATAATGTGTCACAACGGCCTTGAGCCTTGTTTTCTTCCTTTTGACTCTCTTACCCTAAGCAATTAGCATAATTGAGATATATGTGATCTTATAGCCTATGGTTTTGTTTTGGTGAAACCAAAAATAAAAAAGAAACAAATTAATCACAACTGAATTGACATCATGAATTCGGAAGTACACTTACAACAAAACTTTACAAAATATAAACTCTAACACAAAAAAAACTAAAACATACAAATAAAAAAAACCTAAAATTTGAAATCTATACCAAGCAAGCTCGAGGAAGCCAATTATATAATGACATAACGTTTAGCTTTGTAGAATTAGGGTTGAAGGTATTGTGGGTTATATTTTTTATTATAAAAAATTGTGTTTGTTCCGATAAACATGCTAAAATGTCTACGCATGAGTTTTTTTTGTTAAGCTTGCCGTATTTTTTAATTTATAAAATACGACAACTTTTAGTAGGAATAATTTAGTCAATAATGCAGACAATAGATTTTTCGCGCGAAAATCTTCTTACTTTAGTTTTAAAATAATAAATCATCATTTCATAAAAAGTAATTTAGTTATTTATCTAGCACCATTAACGATCTAATTTCTAACCAAAGCACTCTACTACAATTCAGCTCAAATCAAACCATTGGCTTATCGTCATTTTGTACTCATCAAGGAATTTAAACACGATTTCAAATATAAATGAATATCAAATTTAACCTTTGCTTCTACACTTACAATATTTTATTTAGTTAAAATAGTTATTGTTTAGAAAATTTCTGCCATATTTTTTGATAATATCTAACCAAGCATTTTCTTTTTATGTCTAAATAAGTTTTTAACCATATATAATTAATTTTTTCTTTTGGTAAAATTAATTTTCTTCTCTTTTCTTAGAAATTATTTTTCTTAAAAGATTTCCTTTTTCTCGGCTCATCAAACAAAACGGTAGGGTTGAGGACCAATATCCATTACCCGTCTCCGACCAGCGATCCGTCTCGTACTCGACTCGAAAAAGGGTACCCGTAGCTTTAGGGACGGGTAAATGGTACTATATTTCTATTATCTGCGGGTAAGAGTCGGGTAACAAGTATCATTTATTTTTAATTACCCGTCATGTATCCGCTGTTAATTAATATATTACCCATCCTATAAATACCCTTTTAACTAATAAACTAGGACTATGTTCACGCTACGCGCGGATTTGTGTTTGCGATATTTTAGTTTTTAGTATTGTTGTGTGATTTATTTGTATCATCTTGGTGGTGACTGTACACACATTTGATAATGCATATTTTTGGTTGTACACAAATTTGATTATATATCATTTTGTATACTATTTATGCATATAGTTATTATTTTCAAAAATATTTATTCGTTAAATAGTCATATGTGATAAAATTAGATTAATTAATTGAAAACATTATGTGTTTAAGATAAGGATATGTGATTAAATCTCTTCCAACTATCAAGCTTGATTTTTTAAAATTTGAAAATTATATATGTGATAAATCGCTTCCAACTTTGAAGCCCTAATTTTCTTGACTAATTTTTAAAATTATATCTATTTTCGGAAAATTTTCATATGTGATAAAATCCCATCCAACTGACATATTATATATTTAATCTTATAAATTACATAAGATTTTTTTTTGTAAATATGCTTTTGTTATGCTGAAATTCAGCTTAATTTATTGATTACAATTTGAACAAAGAATATATTATCAAAATTTAGTAACTAATAAAATCGGATTGGATTATAGTTGGAAAAAGGTGATATTTTTTATGATTTACACTATGAAAACATTGAGGCAAAAAAGAATATTCACAATAAAATTCTTTGCAATTGATTACATATAAATAGTCTAGATAGATATTTTTAGTTTTGTTTGTTAAGTTACTAATGAATACGTCCAACAATGAACTTTGAATGGTAGATTTTTTAAAATGACTATTTTTGTAGAGTAGATAATAGTTATTCCTTATCCATGTTGTATTGATTATAATCTTTTTGGCTATTGCGGTATTCTTCCGTCTCCAACGGCGTAATGAGATTAATTCATAATCAGCTTACTATGACCTCTAATAATTATGTTTTGTGAGAATCACTGGTAAGAATGTATAGTTTCATTTAGAGTTTCTATAAATGATATAGAAAAAGTATATAAGAATATGTGTAGACAAAAAAATGTATGGTTATTGCTACTTGCTATAGTTACTTAGAATGAGTTGGGTTGTTATTTATTTTGTCTGATTTTCATCTATAACTTATAGGACGAAAGACAAATCAATCAGTCGACTACATTTTACATCCCAAATCTATCATATATATAACGAAAACAACCGATAAAAACCAGACGGTTAAGTCGAGAACAAAATTTTTTTTATTATATTATTTTTTGTGTATTTGAGATGCTAAAAATTTTAACATTGAGTAAATTTTTTAAACAAGAGACTGATGGACAAAAAGAAACCATAGAAGATGAAAAGCAGAAAAACATCAAAACTTAAAAGTAAAAGGTAAACAACGATTACAGAGAAATTGGAGTCTCCATTGATCATGTCATTGGCAAATCATGCGACCTTATTTTGATGAATTTGTCCAAAAAACGAAGAGGAGAAAGCTGGCACTAACTATTGAATCAAACAAAAGATTAACAAGCTTTTCAACGTTGAAACTTAACTCTTTATTGCCTTTGGAAAATCTCTCAAAACCAAAAACCACACCAAACAAAGATCACAACTTTGACCTATTTATATCCTATCGTAAATCTAAAATACTAAAGGAAAACATATAAAAACTTCTAGATAACTCCTAGTTCTTTAGATAACT